>JASVER010000071.1:2631790-2654259 GCA_030449065.1 Oceanodroma leucorhoa | reverse complement strand
AAAACTACAAAAACAAACAAAAAAAAACCAACAAAAAAACAACCAACGAACGAGCAGATAAGCAGACAAACAAGCGAGCGAACAAAAAAACAGAAAAACAAATGAAAAGGAAACGCGAGGAAAGAGACAACAGTGAAAAAAATTATTTAAAAAAAAAAAGAAAAAGAAAAAAGGAAAAAAAGAAAAACTTTAAAACCAAGAGAAAGAGATTTAAAACATAGAAATAAATTTAAAAGAAAATGCATGATTTCCCATGTACCATTATTTTAACATTTAATAAAAACAGACTTAAAAAAAAATAAAAGGGAACCAAGAAATAACAAATGACAATAAATCAAGTGGGAGGAGGAGGAGGAGGCGGCAGCTTTTTGGATTTTGGGGGGTTTTATTCTTTAATTTTACAGTTTGTTTCCCACCTACCTTTAACCCAGCATGGGCTCCTCAGGGGACAGGGGATGGGGGTTCGGCCGGCAGCGACTTCGGTGTCCTCGAGCTGGTTACGGAGGATCCCGGGGTGCCGGGGTCAACCGCGACCCTCTCCATTCCCCTGGGATCCGTGGGGATCCACTYGTCCACCACAGGTCCGTAGGGGTTCAGAGTGTCTCCTGTCCCTAGGGAGTGCAGGAGCCAATGCTGAGTCACCCCTCTGCAGTGTCCCCAGAGGGGGTCCCCGCTTCCCCGGCCCTGGGGACCCTAGGGTTAACAGTGACAGTGCAAAAAGCAAACAGACACAGTAAATAAAGACACACACACACACAAAAGGACAAAAAAAGGTTTCTTAAAAAAAAAAAAGTRGCAWTTTTTTTAATAAAACAACAGCTATAAATAAATGTAAATATAATAAGTGGATTTACTTGCAAGAAAAACAGATAGTATTTTTTTCTTTTCATTTTTGTTTTCTCCAGCTTTAAACTGTGAAAAAAAAAGGAAAAGATAGTGGGGAGCGGGGTGGGAGGTGCAGGCAGAGGGCGGGGGGCTGGTGGAGGGAACCGGGGCTCCCATCCCTTCAGGATGCTGCAGGCTGGGGGGAACACGGGAGGCCAAAGCCGAGGGCAGCGTGCCGACGGGGGGGCGGCACTCGCGCACACGCGTGCCCAGGCGCACGCACGCTCTCCTGTGAATGCTCCAGAGGCTCCTCGGGGCGGCCACGCGCCCCCCAAATCTGCCCGGACCCCCCCCTTAGGTCCCGCCAGTGGGGCTGCAGCCATGTGGGGGCATGGCAAGGCCCACCCAGCCGCCCCCTGAAATTGCTCCTGTCCTCCCTGGGCACAGCCAGCCCACCCTGACTCAAAGCCGGCCGCCGGCTGCTTGGCCTTGACACGTGTACCCCCGCAGCCCCCATCCCAGGGAGCCCCCCACTCTGGGCTGAGCCCCTCCAAGTCGCGGCAGCCATGCCAGGGAGCGGTGCGAGGCCGCCCGGCGTCTCCATGCCCGCTGGGTTTTGTCCTCGGACCCCCCTCGCCGGGGGGTCCCGGCCTGCTGCAGTCTCATCCACAGCAGTGAGGTCAGCTGGGCCCCGCCATCCCGCCCCGGGACCCCTGGCCTGGCCACAGCCCCCTCCCTCCCTGCCATGCCATGGGAATGGGGCTCCAGGGGTGAGAGAAACCGCTCTTAACCCAGCTCCCCTCACAATGGCCGCCGCGGGTACAGGCGGGAAGGGAGGCGGCGGCAGGGGAACGTGGGGTTGGGGGACCTCTGTGACACCCCATGAGCCGCCGGCCAGCCCGGAGCAAGGACAGGGCCCCTTTTGGGGCGCGAGGCCGAGGGTTTGCAGGATGGCGCCGCTGAGCCTTTTGGCAGCTCAGACCCACTTTTCGACTTTTTTTCCGTCCCCATTCCTGCTGCTCCAGTTTTAGGAGCCGTGCAGTCCCCCGCTTCGGGTCCCAGCGGGGTTTCTGCTTAAAAGCAGCCTGATCCTCCCTGCACCCCACACACACTTTAACCCCCCCCTCCCCGCTCCAGGGCAGGGCAAGGGGCAGCAGCGGTAGGGGGTCACCCCCAAAAACAGCATCACAGGGCAGGAGGAGGTTGTGAGCAGCTTGGCTGGGTGTCCAGACCCCACCACCACTGAAATCCCCTCCCGTGACYCCCCAGCCCTTTAAAAAAGATTCAGAGAGAACCCCTCCCCACCGCCATGCCCCCCAAGGAATAAGTAAAAGCCGGTTTCCCAGACCCCAGCATAGAGAGAGGGCGGTGTTGGGGTTCCCATCCCCAGCCGCCATTGCCCGCCTGATGCGGCGCGGAGCTGGGGAGCATTCACAGGGCTGAGCGTGCCCCCGGGGCCAGGCGGGAAGGGGGGAGTGCCTGCGGGAGGCGAGGGCTGGCGAGGAAGCTTTTTTCCAAGGGTGTTGCTCATGTCCAGCTCAAACCAGTACAAGAAACCAACCTCCATTTTCTTTATTTTGTGGTTTTTTTCAGACTGTTAAAAAGAAAAAAAATTTTAAAAAGAGAAAATGACAAAAAAAAAAATCCTGGTACATGAAATAAAGATTTTTTTTTTTTTTACAATGTGGTCCTTGTTTATGTGGATTTATTGGGGGGGATTTATTGTACCACTGTGCCGGAGGAGTACCTGGAAACCCAGCAAGAGAGTCAACTATTACGGACAGCTTTGTGCTCTTCAGCAGACGGTCTTGCTTCAACTGCTCTTCTCAAGCGGGTCTTTGCGACACAAGGAGGAAGGAGGAGGCAAGAGGAGGTGGGTTTGCACAACTTTTTTTGAAGTAAGTGCAAGTAAACTCAAGTCACGCGTGCCGGCTTTCCCTGCTGCCCTCCAAAACATCCGCTCCAGCCCCTGTTCAGCCCCCAGCATTGACCCTCCTGTCCCGTTCCTCCTGGGGTGGTGTAACCACAAAGGGTGATGCCCCAAATCCCACCCGAAGGCAGCAGCTCTTGTGGCAGCAATCCAAGAACCGCTGGTGCGCTCAGAATTTGCACAGGCTCAGAGAGCTCAAAAAGGAAAGAGAAAAGAAAGTGGGCCTAACATTGTTTTGAGGTTTTGTTCAGCCACTCATGGGATTTCTGGTGATTTCCTCAGTAGCCAGGTTGGCAGTGGCTGCCTGGTGGAAATGCTCAGCATCGAGCCCAGAGCGGGGGGTTACTTAAAGCCGGAGCTCCAGACCCAGAAARGAGTGAGGTGGCAGCAGAGCAGGGACCTGAGAGCCCTGCAAAGGGGACTGGGCTCCCGGCATGTCCCCTCAACTCCCACCCTGCCACTGGCGGCAGGGGTGCCACCAACGCACCGAGATCCCCTCGCCCTCCGCTGGGCTCCCGTTTGCCGTGGGACCCTCCATGGCTTTTTGGAGCGGACCAGGATCCCCAGCAGACCCCGCCACCACCAGCTCGGAGGGGTGACAGGGAAGGGCAGCCACCTGAGCGACAAAGCCCCTCCAAAGTGCAGCCAGGGTCTGACCCATCGCGGGTGAGCGAGACCACAAGCTGAACGAGCAGGTGAGACCAGGGGGGTTAATTTGGTGGCGGCAGGGGGGCAGCRGGGTGAAGGCACACCCAGCTCCAGGTGTCCCAGCAGACACCGATGGGCTGCAGTGCAATCACAGCACCACAGTCCTCCCCCTGCYGCCTGCACCTCGCGCAGGTCAATACCGGTGCTCAGCAACCAGATCCCCCGGCCGGCACCTGTGGGTCCCCACCCTGCCCCTCCCCGCTACACCCTCCCTTCAGCCCAACCCCCTGCAGCTCACCCCTCTCCTTTGGGCCCCCGGTAGCACCTCACACCCACCCCGTGCCTCCCCAGCGTGCCCGTCAGCACACACATTTCGTGGGCCAGCTGGCGGGATGCTTCACCGCCAAGGTAATCGGGGGCACCCGCCGCCCCATTTCTGCTCCTCCTCCGGGGACCCTTCCCAGGAGCAGCCTCGCCAAGAAGGAGGGCGTGAGGAGGGGAGAGGCAGCAAAGCGGGCCAGGCGCCGGCTCCGGGGGACGCCGGGGAGCTCCCAGCCCTGCCAAACACACGTCTAGGACGCAGCCACCTCCCCGCCCCGTCTAGCTCACAGACCCCAAAACCTTCTCATCCCTTGCCTGGCTCTGAAGCTGCCACCAGTGCAGGGTGCCCCCACTCAGGGATAGGTGGGATGAGCTGTAGAACCCCCCCTGCATCTTCTCCATCCTCCCTGCGATGTTTCCAGCCCTGGCCTGATGCAGAGCTGGGGGCAAGAGGGGGTGCTCCCTTCCCCCCCCCGCCCCATGCCAGTGGGGCACTGGGGAGATGCAGCTCCACTTCCCACGAGATGTCTTGCCTGGAGCAGAGGTGGTGCATGGCTCAGCCCCCCTACACAACTCCATGAGGTGCTCTTTCCTTGCAGGGTGCTTACTTTTTCCTTACTAAGGTCTTACTTTTTCCTCTCTGCTTCTCCCCTTCTCCTTCTGGCTTTTACAAGATGGGGCAATGGAAGGGGAGAGGCAGGGAAACAGCACCAGCCTGAAATTAGGCGTGGGGAATGCTGCTCAAACGGGGCCAGCCTCCATGCCATAATATTTAATACTAATACTCAGCACTTATACAGCACTTTTCATGTTCAAAGCACTTTACAAACATTAACTAATTAATCTGTCATATTAAGTGATGACTTAAAGGGACGGCATTGAAAGCAAAGGGCTTGTGCGTGGGCGGGAGCCCTCATTCCCCCTCYCTCCCAGGGCGCAATAATGCTTCGGTGGGTGCGAGACCCTAAAATGTTACCCTGTGCCCCTCCTGGGTCTCAGTGCTCCCCATGCCACTTCCTGTGTGCTCCAGCAGGCCCTGGGTATACCAGGGGTGAGCAGAGCACCAGGGTCTTCTCCTCCACAGCACCGAGCCACTGAGGTCCTGGGGATGCCAGAGACTTGTKACTGAGAGGTCAGTTCAAATATTTGGTTTGGAAAAGTCCCCCTGCCCCAGTCACAAGCCCCAGCAGTGGGGAGGAGAGCCAGCAGACCCTCTGCAGTGCAGCAGGAGTGGAGATGCAGCAGGCAAAGTCTGGCCTGATGCCTTCAGCCAGGTCCCTGTCACGCCCCAGTCCCGGGACCTCTCTGGGGGCAATGCCCATCCCCTGCTTTCAGGTGGTGAAGGAAAGCAGCGCCTGGCCCTGCATGGGGCTGATTTCTGACAGCCCCCCCTCCAAATCTGAGGACACACTCTCAAATGCTGGCCAGGGATGGGTGGAAGGCAGGCAGGGCATCTGCCAGGGAGAACCCTGCCCCACTCAGACAGAGCAATCCCCTAGGATGGCTCTGGCAAAGGATCCAAGCTTGAGAGGGCACGCTCTGCCCCAGGGATGCCAGCCAGCACTGGCAGCGGTGCCAGCTCTTCCCTCGCCATGGAGGCAGCATGGCTGAAGAGGGGGCTCCCTTTGGGTGACAGTACGGGGTGAGGGAGCGCTTCCTGCTGAGTAATGCCCGGCTCCTGGCGCTGGCCTGCTGTTAACGTGTGCTTGCTGCTCCTCTGCTGCCTTTCTCGTATGGACCACAGCCAGGGCTGGCTGGGTTTTGCTTCTGTGGGAGATGCTCTGAGAGCTCCTCATGTGGGGAAACCCAGATACTTGGCTATTAAATTAACRCCGGGCATTTAACAGCATCATTGAAATGGTTTAAACACCTAGGAGCGGTAATTAGTAATAATGGTTTGGTGAGGGAGGAAATTAAGACCCAGGTATGGAGCCCAGTACTTTTCTCTGCAGATAATTTTTAGTGCCAAATGACTACAGAGAGAGGCCAAGCCTCTCTCTGTCAGACACACAAGCCTACTGTCTTGCTTGTATGTGAGGACTAACACAGTGAAGGAAGACTGCCACATATCTCACCTTTCAAAAGCCAAGCACCGAGGCCAAGGATGGAGAGAAGCTCGAGAAGGAGAGCTGGAGAAAGGGCGTCTGTGAGGAGGTACAGTCAACCTAACAAAAGCTGCTAGGTGAGCAAGACTGGCAAAGGGCAGGCCAGCTGAGTGTCCTGAAGGTCTGTCCAAGGGTAGAGGTGGCTCCAGACGACTCGCCATCCCCTCCCCGGGTGCCTTCCAGCTGCTGGAGGCTTCTCCCCTCCTCTCCACAGGCCCTTCTGGACACCCCCTGGAGAGACAGAAAGAAGAGGCAACAGTTTTGGTAGGGAAGGGAGGCAGAGGGAGAGTAAATTTTAAGAGTAGCCAAGGACCTATACAGATTAAGGGGATATGAATTAAATGCCACCAGCCTGAGTTTTCCCTCCAAGAGCAGAGAACAAGTCATCCCTCTCGCTAAGCTGAGGCATGGAGCTGGACCCCACAGGGGCTGCTGCCCAGTATGCTGTTCCTCACCCAGGCGGGGCATTTACAAGAAGTCCTGACCAAGCTGAGCGCACCTGCACCACATTTTGGTGGCTCCGCAGAGCTCCAGAGCAGCCGTGCAGCCAAAATGCCCCATGGAGAGGAGAAACTCCCCTCCAGCCCAGGAGAGGGGATGGGGACCTGTCCCCAGGACATGGGACAGATCCTAAAAAGACCTTTTCCTGGCGATCTGTGCCCACAAGGGTAGGGCAGACATCTGTRATGTCTGTGATATCCATGGTGGATACGCCATCCTAAAGCATCAACCACCGGCTGGTACAGAGGTGCTGAGGACCTGCCGGGCATGGAGCTGCAGTGAGGACCCCACCAGAGGAGCCAGGACCCCGACAGCCCATGCTGCTCCCCACAGGTGCAGCAGCAGAGGCAGGAGACTGGCAGCTGGGTGCTCGCCCAGCCCTCATCTTCCCAGGCTGCAAATCCCAGCTTTTGACCTGGCTCTGGCAGAGCCAACGCAGACGTGAACCCTTCTGGCAGAGCGTTGTCATTTGTGCCAGTTTTACACCGCGGGGAGGAGTAACGTGCAAATGACGCCAAACCCTTCTGGCCTCATTTCGCTTGCCCTTTATTGAAACCTCCAGGCTTTGCACGGAGTGACAAGGGTCCAACGGCTCGTGTGTGCAACGAGGGCTCGGATGAGGCAGCTTTGGCGTCCTCCGCAGCGGTCGGCTCTTGACATTGCGGAAAGTCCGCAGTGAGGGAGCCGGCTGGCCCAGCACCGGCAGCTTCAGCAAAGGGGTCAAGATATACGGGTATGGGCTGAGTCCCAGAAACAGATCCACAAGGGCAAAGCGCTGGGCTTGGGAAAGGGTTTTCTCTGCTGCTGCTCCTCCTGCTGCTCCTGATCCCCTCGGGGATGGAGAAAACAAGGGACTTTGCTCTCTAGGGACCTGTCAGTCAGAATCTGCCACCACCGTTTAATTTGCTGAATTTATGCCTGCCAGGAGCGTCGGCCTGGCTGCCCGTTCCTGAGCAGGCAGTGCCATCCCGTGGGATGAGCTGGGCACAGCAGCGGAGCCTCAAAGCCGCACGGTGCAGGAGCCGGAGCAGCCACACAGCTCCCACAGGAGACGCAGCAGTGGGACCCTTGCCCGGTGTCCCACTGGTGCACAGGGGTGGCTGGGGACCATTTCCAGTCTGCCAGGGCTCCTGACTACCTTCCTCCCCTCATTGCCGCTCTCCTTCCAGCAGGGAAGCTCGGAGGGGACACAACGACGTAACTCACCTGGACATGGGGGTTCGGCTCACTCCCACCAGGGAGAGGTTCCAGCCAGCCCAGGGGCAGGTAGGATTTTAGGAGGGGAAGGCAGACAACAAAGCTCTTTCTTACCCTGAGCTTGGTGTGGCCGTGAGGTTCAAGGCAGCATGTCCCAGCAAGCTGCCTGCCATCAGCAAGCCTCTCCACCTCTCCCCTAAATTTTGCAGCTCCTCWGGTCTCCGGCTGGTGCTGGGCCAGGGATCATCCAGGAGTGTTTATCGGGGAGGTACTTCATGCGTGAAGAGAAAAGAGCAATCCCACRGAGCAGTTCCCAGGTCAGGGAGTCCCATGGCTGCCCCAGGTCTCCTCCTGCCCCTGCTGCTCTCCCCCGAGGGCCCTTTTGGGGAGTGAGCCATGCAGGGAAGGTTCCTTCCCAGCCCCAGCCCCTTCCCGTCCCCAACACAGCAAAGGCCACAGCAAAGCCTGGACTGAACCTTGGGAGTCAGCTGTGACCTTGGGAAGTGCCTCATCCAGAGGGACAGGCTGCGGACAGGGAGGAGGAGAGAAAGACAGACCTTGGGCTGCTGCAGTGGGAGTTTTCTGGAGCAAGGCGCACTTTCGAGTGCACACCCTTCCCGGCTGCCTCGGGTGCCTGACACCCGATGGGGGACGTACGCAGCACGGCTTTGCCAGAAGGGACAAAAGCGCCCAGCTGACTCCTCCAAAGACAGAAGAGAGCAGATGGCGCTGAAATCTGCTCAAGAGGACAGGAAGGAATAGCCCCGAGGCTCCGCACTCCCTGTACCCCAAGAGGCACATTTGTCCCCAGCCAAGCGTGTCGGCCAGCCCTGTATCTGACTTACCGAGGGGCAGGGAAGGGAATGGCAACGCAGGCTCACTGGGCTGCTGTGTGTCCCTTGCCACTGTTCTCTTTTGTGGGGACTTTCCTGAGAGTCCCTGGGAGGGGAACAGCATGTTATACATAGGTAGCATCTGCATTCGACTCCTTACTGCCTTGATAACTAGGTCTTGTGCAAATGGGGTTTGACTCTGCTCCCTAGCAGAAATCACTTGGACTCTCTTCTGCCTCCTGATGTTCTGCTTAGACCTCTTTGCCTGGCTGGCATAAACAGTAAGCTTTCCAGAGGAGGGACCAGCCAGGCAGCAGCATTTGCAGAGCATGTTTAGCCCTAGAAGACTCCAGTTTTTCACAAAGGTTATCGTAACACTGATGATGTTGAAGGAAATAACTGTGGGCAAGGGCCCTTGTAAAGAAAGGCCATGTTGCCTGCAGTTCTGCTCACACACACCAGGATCCTTTTTAGGGCAGCGCTGAATATAACTCGGGCACTGGAGAACTGCGGGGCACGGAGCAGGGCTCCCGCAGCTGAAAAGCAAACCTCTAACTCAGTGGTGAGAAGGCATGGTGTGCCTTGCACCCTCCATCACCCGAGGCTCCATTCTCTTCCCCGCTGTTGGCCCAGCTGGATCTATGCAGCATTTTCCAGATGCAGCAGCCGTGACCTGCTTCTGCCTCTGTTGACATGATTCCCCATCACCACGATGATAGCTTATATCTCCAACATATTTCTTCTCCAGTGAGGCAGGGAAACGTTGTCCCTCCCTGCGCAGCATGGAGGTGCCAAGCTCCCACTGGGGAGGCTTACCAGGGTGGCCTGGAGGACAGCCGCAGAGCGGGGATTTGCAGCTCAGCCTGCGGACTCCCAGGCTCATACCCCAGCCACTGCACCAGCCTTCCTCTCCTTCTGCAGGCTCGGAGCCAGCAGGGACGCTGCCGGCGCCAGTTGCTCTAATTGAGCTTTGTAGAATAAACTTGTGGAATTAGCCTGTTGGCTGCTGGGATAAAATCCAGCGCTGAGCGCAGATCAAAGGAGGCAATCTTGCTGACAGTTTGCGGGGAGACAGCCGGACCCAGGCTCCTTCTACAGCTCTGGAAAGGGAAGTGTTCAGCAGCCAAGGATGAGGACAGAGCGTGATACACGCTGCCTCTTCGACGATTCAGGTCCAGGCCCTGATGGTCCAAGTTACAGAAGCCTTGGGAGAGATCTGACACTGGTGATAAAAACGGTCAAAGCCAGGCAAGAGACAGCACTAATTCAGAGAAAGACAATTTTTGGGTGCGCTATAAATTTGTGGCTTTTCCTGGTAGCATAGAAGGAGCAGACAACGCAAGGCCAGGCTCTGAGCCCAGCCTGCAAAAGCAACATGGTTTAAGAAGGGGAAGCCTGCCCTTGCCAGGTTTCTGTCTGTCCTTGAAGGCGAGACGGTCCGGCCCAGCAGCCATGGAGAGCTCAGCATGGCAGGAGGAGGAAGAGGGAGAAAGCCTCGCAGTGAAAGCACTATCTGCTACCAAGAATAATAAACTCAGCACATTCCCTGCGTGGACCTTAGTGTATGGACATGGCTGGTCTGAAYGCCCGCAACAAATCTGCCAGGTGCCACCTGCTCCCAGCCCCGCTAGATCGCACAGGCAGCAAATTAAAAATCAGATTCGTAGCACGTGCACAGTGAAGTTGCTTTATGGCCATTTTTTCAGGGTTCCTGAAAAATCCGATCAAGCATTTCCCCAAAAAAGCTGGCGAGCAATTGCCACGCAAGGAGGGCAGGCTTATGGTTCAGCCTCCAGGGCACCCGGGAGCGGTAGGAAGGTGCTGGAAAGGAGGCCATGTGTCACAGCGAAGCACCTGGCCTGGGAGAACAGCAGACTGAGAAGGCAGATAAAAGTGTAACGGGAAAGATGGGATGCAAAGGGGAAGGCCAGGGAAGGACGGAGGGCTTCCCAGCCTGTCAACACCGGCCTGTGGCAGGAGCCAGTTCATACATGGCCAAGGTTGGTTGCAACGAGAGCCCCGGAGCCAGCAGTTGAGTTTTGCTGCTTTAAAGACAACGACGATGACTTCGGAAGAAGAGTCTGACCTGAAGAGGTGTGTAAACATCAGGCTTCTCCACAGTGGGAGGGTGTTAAGGCTGAAGGCTATTTCCCTTGGTTTCTGGGTTTGTCAAGAGGCACGGGGCAGTGGAGACTAAGCATATGGCATAGGCATATGGTGTGTTTGTTGTTTAGTGAGGAAAAAGAACCCAACTGGCTATTTTTGATGCATTTGTTATAAGAATGAGAAAAGGAACTACTGGAAAATAGTGTTTTAATGTGAACATTAGCCTTCCAATCCTCAGCTACCTCTTTGAGTGGAAGTACAGTCACACAAGCTGGAAAGCAACCCCTGTCTTAAGGCTTTCCAAGGCATCTTCAGTCAAGGAAGAGGTGATCTGTTTTCTAGGAAAGGCCCTAATGGGTTGGGCTCTCGGACTTGCTTTCCTTCGTTTAAACCTGGCAAACCCTCTGGTAACACTGCCTGAGCTGCATATTGTCCTCACTCAGCATGAGGAGGCTGCTGCTCAACGCAGAGCCAGCTCACAGAGCGACAGCTCTCCAACGAGCCCCGAGGCTGATGGCGGTGAAAGTTTTGGACTGGAGCAGCCACGGTGCTGGAATGAGCCCCTCTTTTACGGATCTGCTAACACCAGCACAGACCCCAAAAAGAGAGAAGTGGGAGACAAGAACAGAAAACCAGATGGGACCAATTTATCCTGGCTGTTCTCATGAGCATCTTCCAGGGAAGAGTGATTAGCCTTATTAACTGATTAAGTGATTAATTAACTGATGAACTGAAATTATGGATCAAGGATCAAATGATTGCAAGTAAGTGTATTTTGAGTATTTTTCCAGGAAACGACGTATCTCACGTGCCTTTAACGAAAGCTGGAGGCCGGGCAGGGAACCGTTTGTGGCA
The DNA here is from genome assembly GCA_030449065.1 of Oceanodroma leucorhoa. NCBI lineage: Eukaryota > Metazoa > Chordata > Aves > Procellariiformes > Oceanodroma > Oceanodroma leucorhoa. Next base: position 2,642,938 of record JASVER010000071.1, on the reverse strand, counting down.
GCAGTGTGCGGGGTCAGCGAGACAGGACAAGAGGCGCACGCAGCTGCAGGGCCCCGGCCGCGAGACGGGAGGTGCAGTGCCTGGCGTGAAGCAGAAGGCAAGACAGACCCGCTCCCTCCCCTCTTCTAGTAAATTTGACCTAATGGTCGCAGCAAATCTTACCCCCTTCAAGACTGGATTTTTTTTCTTGGAACCTTTCTTCCCCTTGAAAAGTAAGGGGAAGTTTACGTCCCTGCCCAAAGGAGCATTTATCCTGCACCGGGCACTCCCTATACGTGCTCTCTCCTCTGACACACACCTATGCCCAACTCTGTCCCCAGAAAAGGTAGTCTATTGGGCTAAGCCCAAACGGCACATGGTCTGTCATCTCTGGGAGACAGCAGCAGCGTTACATTCTCTTTTAGGCACCTCACGCAGGCTCGGGAGCAAAGAGGAAGCCATGGAAAGGAAGAGCTTTCAGTTTATCAGTCTGTTTATCATTGCTGCTCTTCATTCATTCCTTAGTCCAGTTTTCTCTTCAGGACTTCTTGCTCCTTTTATCACCATTTCTTAAGCAGGACACGAGCATAGCAACTCCTTCCAGGGGTCAGCCCCTCCAAGCCCGTTTAGCCCATTGCCCCGGCGGGGGGGGGGGGGGGGGGGGGGGGGCGCAAGGGACAGGCGCTGCGGGGGTTACCCGCAGCTTGGATCACACCGAGCCACCGCCAGCGAGCGGCAAGGCAGTTCCAGCACTAATGATGTTTGTCTCTAAAAAGGCTGTTTAGGTGAGACAGTTACAAATTGTATTTTATAAACTGTATTTCTGTAAGTGGATTTTTTCGCTAGCAGGGGAAAGTGCTTTAATAATCCCACTTCTGATTAATGGCAGGGTGTCTTGGCAAAGCAGAGACAGCTGCGGTTCTTTCTCAAGGAGGAATTACAAGTGGTAAATAAAGGAGAAAATGCACACCTCTCTGCCTGGAAAATATCGATCTAGACTCTTCTTAGGTAAAAGATACTCAGCAAAATTCTCTGAAGAGTTAGTTTTTAGCCTGTGAGCTGAAGAGATCTGTAAACCGGATCATGCTCTTTTTAGGGGTAGAGAAAATTTCAATCACTCTGGCATGTGAACATCTGAGATTTAATGATTTATTGCCCTCACTTCCTGAGAAGAAATACTATCCCAATTACAGAGACAGGCATCTGAGGCACATGCTGTATTAAATGACTGGTTCATGGTCTCCTAGAGAGGCCATAGGGCTGAATCCTAACTTCCAGCCCTAGGACTCCCCTCCGACAGGCCAAGGAAAGCCATCAGGGACAATGCAAAACCTTGAACACCACACTGTGAACACAGCAAGGGCCACTGCAATTCCGATTCTTTGCACATCTTTACCTCTCAAAGTCAAGTGTTTTGTAACAACCTCTAAGACACAAAGTCGGTTGAATGATCACACAACTACAACGTGAAAAGTACCTGCTTTTCTACAAGACCGCTGCATAATTTGGAATATATTTTTATTTCAAGAGGCTGTGTGTGTGAGAAAATTAAGAGGCGCAGCATTAAGTCATGTTTCCTGTCCTGACACGTGGCTTTATTGATACACTTCTTGTCTAGAGCCCTGTCTGTTCTCTGTCAAAGTCATAAATCTCTTAACTTCTATCTCCATTTTTATCTGTGAAAACAGGAATTTACCTACCAGACTTCACAATAATTCCATCTCATGTCTGTAAAACAACCTGGCACAACCAGACAGGTGACTGCCTGCTAGTAACTGAAGTCTTCATTTGACTAAGCCGAGGATCAGTATTCTTCCAATACATGATTTTAGGCCAGATAATTTGAATTCAAGTTCTTCCAAAGGAAAAAAAAAAATATTCTTGAGATTGGGCAGTCCCTTGTGTGGTCATGAAGCCTAAGTTATCTTCATGAGATTAGAGGACAAACAGGAGGAGGAAGTTTGTTAGACAGCTTATCCCATCCCGTTGCTATCAGGTGAGTCAATTACACCAAAACCATTCCCAACAGACACCTTCCTACCATAGGCTTAAGTACTTCTGCTAAGAGAAGTTCCACATTTCTAGGAAGCTTAATCATTATTACCGCTGCAGATGTTTCTGACGCTTACCCATTGTTTTATCTGAGCTGCCGCGCTCTGCTGTGCTTTCAGCAGACACAGAAAATAATGTTTTCTTCCTCTTCGTGACAGCTGGGTACAAACCAAATAGTTTTGTCATGTGTCACCCCCGGCTTTCCTACTTAAAAGCCAAACCCAAGCTTTTTAATCGATAGGGCAAATTTGCCATCATTAACATCACTCTCCTCCCACTCCTACCCATTTTGGTTATTAAGCAGTCATTAGGAGGGAGCAAGATTTCGGAAAGCGATACGGCCATGACAGCAGGCCCCACGAGGCGGGAGGCAGCCCGCCCCAGCCCAGCCTCCCCCCCCACGCAGGGCGCAGCTCCACGGTGACCGCGGGCCTCCGCGCCCCCCCCCGCCGGGCCTCCACCCCGCCGCCCCTCAGCAGCGGCGGCGACAGGCGGCTCCCACGCCCTCGGCCAGGCAGCGGGGCGCGGAAGGGCTCTCCGGCTGCCACGGCTGCTGTGGACAGAGGGCGAGGCGCAGCCGCAGCCCCCGCCCCCGAACGCCGGCGCCGGCCTCGGCCCGGGCCCGGCAGCCCGCGCACCCCGCCGGGACACTGGCGGAATGTGCCAYAGGGGCGCTCGCGTCCGCCCGCCCCGCGCCGCGGCTTTTCTAGCCCGGCTCTCGGGCAGCTCTATGGCCGTGACGTACCGCGTACTCTGGGAAGGGGGGYGCTTTACGGCAGCCGTGCTCCACTCCTCCGCGGCGTTCTCCTCTCTTTCTTTTAKTTTTACGACAGCGGCGCGGCTGTCGCGCGGTGCTGACGCACAAAGGGCGGGCCAGGGCTGCGCGCGGCCTCTTCCCCTGCCTGCTGCCGGCGCCGCCGCCGGCTCATCCGCCGCCATCGGGCCCGTGACGGGGCTGCGCAGGTGAGAGGGGCGTCGGGGCYGCCCCCTGTCCCACCGGCACCCGCCCGCGGGCATCGGGACCCCCGGCCCCGCCCCGGCGCTGCCCCCGGTTCCGGTGGGGGCCGGGCCCCGCCCCTGCCCCCCGCACACACAGCGGCCGCGGCCACCGGGACTCCCCGYGCCCCCTCACCCCAGCCCGGCCGCTCCCCGCGGCGCCGGCCCGTCCCGCGGAGGTGGCCTCCCCGCCCTCTCCTCACGGCGGCACCGCGGCCTGGCCTGTGCCGGGGTGAAGGCCGCGGCCCCCGGTGCCGCACCCCGGCGTGCGGCGGGGCGCACCGTGCGGCTGCTGAGGGCCTGGGTTTGTTGTTTTTGTTTTGKTTTTTTTCTTTTTCTCCCCTCTAGAAGTTTAAAAAATGGCGAAGTTTGTGACACCCGTGATCCAGGACAACCCCTCCGGCTGGGGCCCCTGCGCCGTGCCCGAGCAGTTCAGGGACATGCCCTACCAGCCCTTCAGTAAAGGAGACCGCCTGGGAAAGGTACCGCAGTCATGCCGCAGCACATTGGGCTGCTGCTGAACGAGCCCCGTGTGCTTCCCGGCGCCGCACCTCTGCGCACTGCTACCGGTTTTTGCTTCTTACTGGCGTGGCTGCTCTTTTGACACCGTTTGCAGTGCAGCCTAACACTTAGCACAGGTGTGAACAATTAGCAGGGCTGGGAGCTGAAAGGCTTAGTTCTGGAGCGTAGAGCAGAATTTGCTTTTGCTGCTTCAAGTCAGAGGTGGGAGGGAACTGTCAGGTTAATTGTCGCTTATTTTGACTATTTATGTTTGTCYTTAGGTGGCGGATTGGACAGGAGCCACATATCAGGATAAAAGATACACAAGTACGTGTTGTCTGGTGGCTGCTCCTGCAGTTTTTTTCCTACAAAGTTTTCTTCAAGCGTCATTCCTGCTTTCATGTGTCATGCCCGCTCTGGTGGTTACCTGCACACCTCAGCAAGAGAAGTTTCTTAAATTAGGAAGCGTGCCTCACCCTTAGGAGAGCTCTGTGGGGCTCTCCCTGTCCTTAGGGCTTAATCCTGATTTCTGTACTGCCTCATGACTGGGGCTTCTCAGGGAGGCTTGGAGYGGGGAGGAAACGTGCTGGCGTAAGGTAGGGGTCCCAATTTACGCTTCAGACTTAGGTGAAGGCAGTTGGAGGGAATCTGGGGGGGGAAAGAGGCAAAGTGTCAGGGTTTTTTTCCTTGAAGCTTTGTGTCAAGATGCTTTGTTTTGTTTCCAGACAAATACTCGTCACAGTTTGGTGGCGGCAGTCAATATGCGTATTTCCAYGAGGAGGATGAGACTAGCTTCCAGCTGGTGGATACGGCACGAACACAGAAAACGGCATACCAGAGGAATCGTATGCGATTTGCACAGGTAACCTGTGCTTTCAGGAACAGGCTCAAAGGAGAGCTTCAGCAGCATGGAATTACTTTGCAACTAAAATGTGCTTTTTTTTCTTTCCTTCATTTCTGCAGAGGAACCTTCGGAGAGACAAGGACCGTCGGAACATGCTGCAGTTCAGCATGCAGACGCTGCCAAAGAGTGCCAAGCAGAAGGAGAGGTGAGGCTGCAGATACAAGCGTACTGTACTTGTGTTGGAGTGTGTGAACATACTGTTKATAAATTTGTTGAGTTACTGTAACAGAACCCACTAGAGCCGACAGTCAGCAAAGAAGAATTTGAGGATATTTCAAGTTCAATGTTCTGCTGATGTCACTGGTAGTTATAAGCATGGGTTCCAAAYAGCTATCGAAGAATTTAGAAGGATTTTTGAATCATGGTTAGAATGTAAGCGTCATGTTTTAAAGCAGAGTGTACCCTTTCTGAAAGCTGCATTGCAGGCTTTGGAGATGAAAATGTTTAAAGARCTGCTCAGAGTAAAGAACAGAGCTTTTAATGCCTCGGGCATCTTGATCAACAGACAGCTCAGCAAATGTTTCAGTGGCTCGGTGCCTAAAAGCATTGCTCCTCTGGTGGTAATTTGGAAGCGTAGGAATGGTTGTGGCATGTAGGAATCGAGAACGTTTCTTCATGGCTTTTCTCATATTTGTCATTTTAGAGATCGTTTGCGCCTGCAAAAGAAATTTCAGAAGCAGTTTGGAGTGAGGCAGAAATGGGACCAAAAATCACAGGTAAACTAGCAAGCTTTCTGCGTCCTGTGTTGGCTTGGTTTCTCTGGCTGCGCTCACGGGGCAGCTCCTCGTGCACAAATCCTGATGTGCTGCATCTCGGTTTCTCTCTCTCTCTGTCCTGCCTCTGGCCGCACAGCAGAAGCCTCGTGACTCCTCTGTTGAAGTTCGCAGTGATTGGGAGGTGAAAGAAGAGATGGATTTCCCTCGGCTGATGAAGATGCGCTACCTGGAGGTGTCAGAGCCACAGGACATGTGAGTTCCTAAAGCAGCCGTGCGCTTGCTTCCTGAACTGACCGGATTTTTGGAAAGCAGGARGGCAAGGGTGTCTTGGCCTGCTCCCAGTGTTCTCACTGAGGTAGCCAAAGCAGCGGGAGGTAACGGAACATCCAGCAAGCCCTTCAGTCCCATGTGGTTCGTGGGTGATGTTATCTGTAGGGGAGTATCAAGGCGATCCTCTTACTTCTGCAGAGAGTGCTGTGGAGCCCTAGAATACTATGACAAAGCCTTTGACCGCATTACAACAAGGAATGAGAAGCTACTGAGGAGCATTAAGCGCATCTTCCATACCGTCACTACTACTGATGACCCAGTTATCCGAAAGGTACGTTTACTGGGTTGTAAAACCCAATAGTGTCTTCCTCAGTGCGTGCTGTTGTTAGAGACCAGCTGTCACCGTCAGACCAAAGTTAAGAGGAGGGCAGAAAAATTGCAGATCCCTAARATGGCAAAGGAGAAGAAGCATTAGCTGGTATCGTTATTTTTGTTAGGTCCAAGGCAGAGCTAGATTAATGCAAAGCTAGGAATACTGGCCAAGGAAAAGCTGTAATTCTGGAARGGCAAGCAGAYSGGTACTTGAGCTGTGTTGGGAAAGAAACTTCCATGTCAGAGACGTGGTTCTTGAGGTTTCTGCTTTTGGACATGAGGAAGGCTCGGAGATGTCTCTGACCCGATCAGCGATAAGGAGCCATGCCTCTTCCCAACAGAATTCACGTTTTGTAGTGGGTTTCTTACTTTTTCCTTGTTTGGGTGAGGGTGGGGCTGCATTGCTGGGTGTAGTACCTCACGCTTTGTCTAGCAATCGATGATGTACCTACCAGTCTAGTTTTCTCAGTGTGGGAGAATAAATTCATGATCTGGTTTGCTAAAACAACTGCTCGTGGCTGGGGAAGGAAAGGGGTGTCTGTTCGTGTTGCTGAAACACAGTTTTCTGCTCCTCCTGTATCCATAGCTGGCAAAGACCCAAGGGAATGTATTTGCCACAGATGCCATCCTGGCCACACTGATGAGCTGCACTCGCTCTGTCTATTCCTGGGACATCATTGTCCAGAGAGTTGGATCGAAGCTTTTCTTTGACAAGAGGGACAATTCAGATTTTGGTGAGGAAAAGGCCTGAAAGAAATTGCTGTTACGGTAGCTACAGAGTCTAGTTTTCTATGTTTTTTTTTTAGTTTAATTCTGTGTCTTGGTGTCCAGACTGAGACGCCTGGAACAAGCTGATTACTGTGCTAGCGGTGGGGGTAACCTCAGTATTGTTCTGCTGCAGTGTGGGGCTAGAGACTCTCTGAAGCTGACGTAGTTATTCCCACGAGTATAACCGCTTGTGTCTGGTTTTCTTCCCAGACCTCCTGACAGTGAGTGAAACGGCCAATGAACCACCACAGGAAGAGGGCAACTCCTTTAATTCTCCGCGCAACCTTGCCATGGAAGCCACCTACATCAATCATAACTTCTCGCAGCAGTGTCTGAGGATGGTAAGGTTGAGCAGTGCTGGGTAGTAGGGTCTGTGTTTCAGACAGTCTCAAGAAGAGACTTCATTAAGGCTGCTTTAATGCAGCACAGGGCGTTTTAATTGACAAAGGTATGTTACACTGATGTTCGTTAAGTTTTGAAAGAGGTGGGATTACTTCTGGTGAGCARTGTGACTTTGTTGTAAAAAGATTTTCACCTTTGTTCCACAAGGAAGAAATCCCACTCGCACTGGTGAAGCAGGCAGGCTTCTGAGTAACTTAGTGAAGCTGRAGAAGTACTGTTCACGGCGAAGTGACTAATGCAAAGATGAGGCTTCTCATCAGCCGTCTTAATATTTTAGTGTTTTTCTATATAAGGGAAATGAGCTACTGTTGCTATAAGAGAATATTTATCCAGTAGGGGACAGCTCCTTCGGGTTTTTTTTCCTAACATACCCTTCTGTTTTCTTCTGCAGGGAAAGGAGAAATACAAGTTTCCCAACCCAAACCCCTTTGTGGAGGATGACATGGATAAAAACGAAGTAGCCTCTGTTGCATACAGGTATGTTGATCTCCCTCTGATGCCCAGGTTTGGCAAGGGAGCAGGACGTCAGTGTGATATGGAGGCAAAATGAGTCAGGAGTGTTGCTGATAGAAGCTTTACTATGAGAGGGATTTCTGGAYGTCCTCACAGTGAACAGATAGAGGAGGAAAGGATTTTGTTGCTTGCATGGATCTGGAGGAGAGCAAGGGTCAGAAATAAMCAGCTGGATTGTTTGTTGGCAGATACCGAAGGTGGAAGCTGGGAGATGATATAGATCTCATTGTCCGCTGTGAACATGATGGCGTGATGACAGGAGCGAATGGAGAAGTGTCTTTCATCAACATCAAAACACTGAACGAGTGGGATTCCAGGGTGAGGAAGAACGAGATCCCAAAGCTAGCTCTAACTGCTTCACTGCTGCCTGACGTGCCAGGTACAGCAGGCAAGATGAGACAAACATCTGGCGGTGTCCCCCAGGTGGTTATGTTCCACCAAAGGCCTGTAACTTTGGTGGACAGGCAGTGCTGATGGGATTCTCCCCCAGATGCGAGGTAGCTGGTTTGAACCCTCTTGTCCCCAGGTGTTCAGCACAGAAGCCAGGCTGTTCCTCGTGAACGCTTCTGTCTCAAATGTCCCCTCCTAACCAGTGCCACAGATGTCGGCCAGTTTGCTTTTCTCCCTTTCCCGGTGCAGGGGCTTTCCCTGTAGGTTGCTGTTAGTGTTCCCTCGTATGGTATCGTAAGGTAGACGGAAGAAACTTCCCTACGTGTTGTCAGGATGGCTGAAGAGGTGACTGCTGCTGGCATGTTAGGTTGACCCTAGTTTTGATTCCCCTCTCAGTATTGCAATGGAGTAGACTGGCGCCAGAAGCTCGACTCTCAGCGAGGAGCTGTGATTGCCACAGAGCTGAAAAACAACAGCTACAAATTGGCTCGCTGGACATGTTGCGCGCTGCTGGCTGGATCAGAATATCTTAAACTCGGGTAAGACAGGGTTTTCACACCGAAAATCATGGAAAACGCACCTGAATGATGTAACGCTGTATATGTCAAAGTGAACCGTTTGTAGGGTGAGTAATCRTAAAATCACCCCATGTTTTGAGTGGCCAAGAGGGGAAAGCTTGTGGTGAGTGTGCCAGCCTTGGTGTAAGCTGCTTCTCCTCAGCATCCGGCTGATGTGCTGTGACTGACCTTGTGAGACCTCACGCACATGACGGGCAGGCAGCCTCCGCGGCTCTTGGCCTGTTTGCTGAGATTGCCAACAAGGGAAATAAATGCAGTGACTGTGCTACCTGTCAGGAATTTGACTGAGATCCTGTGCCCTGTTAATGAGAAATTGGGTGGAGGGGAGGTATCGCCACAGCCAGACTGTTAGCTTAAAATCAGTTGAGTCTGTGCCCCGCTATTGATGGCCTGGATGAGCTGCTTTGTGTGCAAGCTGCTTCCAGGGATCCAGTTTCCCAGGCATCCTGGTCAGAGTCCTTTCCCTGTGGTTTCTTTGCACAGCACCAGCACAGAGCTGGTGAGTCCCCTAGCTAGAGCTCCCATTGGTAGCTTTCACAGCAGATGATATGGCTGATGATATATAAATACAAGATATATATAATCATATATATATTTATGTACAAAATATCTATCTTTTTTGCTGTGGATAATGAGCAAGAGGCATTTGATAACTCGGTTCTGGTGGCTCTGCAATCCTAGGTTCCATCCTCAGATATGGGACTGATGCATTTGCATCTGTTTAATTCCAAACTCCCGGCTAATCATGCTATTGCTTAATTTTTATCTGTGGGACTAATTCTTCAGTGTCTTTTGTACCACCCCATCTGATTTGGGGTGGTGGAAGGATTCCAGGTACGTTACTGATTGACAGCTTGTAGCCGGGAGATCCTCTTAGCTTTCAGTGTTGGAGTATTAGGATTTTTTCAGCCCAGAAAACAAAACTGAGRTGATCACGCGGCTTTTCTTGGTGGTGTTATTCTGCTAGCTGGGCTTAATCTCCTGATACCCATCTGGTTTCTTCTTGCCCCCCTAGGTACGTCTCCCGTTACCACGTGAAGGACTCTGCCCGCCACGTGATCCTGGGCACGCAGCAGTTCAAGCCAAATGAGTTTGCCAGCCAGATAAACCTGAGCATAGAGAACGCCTGGGGCATCCTGCGATGCGTCATCGACATCTGCATGAAGCTGGATGAGGGGAAGTACCTCATCCTCAAGGACCCCAACAAGCAGGTGATCCGGATCTACAGCTTGCCTGATGGTACCTTCAGCTCTGATGAAGATGAGGAGGATGAGGAGGAAGAAGAGGAAGAGGAAGGTTCGTAGCATACGTGGTGATTTATGCTTTTAAGTCATCTACTGGTCTGGATGAAAAGGGGTGACCTATGATAAAGACCAGGTCTAAAGGGTGAGATCTGACTAGTGCAATGACAAGAGAGGGACTCAGTGGTGGAAAAGGTGTGAGGGACGTTGGGAGTACTCAGTTGGAAGCAAAAATCTGAGCGTTGGAAATGCAGATGTTGTGCCTCTGTATGGGTGCTGGGCGAGGTCCAGAGCACCGACTGGGAGAACGAAGCCTGCCAAGGAGCCCTTCGTTCGACAGCCCCAGGGTTTTGGGGAGTGGGTGGGTGCTGATTTCTGTTGGTACTGGGATATTCTTTTACTACAGTTTTAGAAATGGGGGGTGACAGTAAGATGACACATTTAAAATGCGTGGYGACCTAGCCTGATGGAGGTAACTCGGCAAAGGCTTTTATAAAGTGACTGTTGAAGTTGAGCCATCGCTAGTTGGTCAGCCTGGGCGCTCCGGAGGATCGGTGGTGCTGCAGCGACAGCTGCTCTCTGCGCTTCGCAGCCTGAAACCCATCTGTGATCCCTGACGCGTGATCTGCATGTCCTCTGTCGACAAGGGGAAACCAGTTGACCTAGAGCTCTTGCTTCTGTGATACAACRAATACCTTCCAGCTTTTTTTGGGGGGGCTGTAAACTTGACCTCGCTGCTCTGGTTTTTATTACGGAAATTTTAGGTCACTGCGTAATTTGCTCAGGAATGCAAAGTGCAATTCCCAAGGACGTGCCTGCGGTCTGGGCTGAGGGGAGGGGTGTGTAGGGGAGGGGGGAGAGGTGCCCTGGGGCGGGTGAATCTCCCTGGGGCGCCAGGCTTGTGCTTTTCCTGCCCCTCCTGGCGTTTCCCTAGCGGAGAGGGTTGATTCGGGGCTTTTGGGGGGCTTGCTTTCCCCAGCTGCCTCGGCTTCATGACTGTTTCTCTTCTCTTGCAGAGGAGGAGAGCTGAGCCCCGCGGTGGGCACGGGGCGGCGGCAGCGCCCGGGCAGCCCCCCTTCTCCCCGCGGCTGCAGGGGCGGGTGGCGGCTGCGCCTTGGCCCCGGCTCTTCCGCAGGGAACCGATGAGGGGGGGAAGCGGAATAAAGTGACTTTTGCTCGGTGCCGCTGTCTGGTGTGTGCCTGGGGTCGGGTACCGCCCCCGGCGGGGGGGAGCGGGCGGGGGCGGCGGGGGCGGGGAGGCGCGGGCGGGCCCCCGGCGCCGGAGGCGGCGTCAGATAAGTCGCGGCCTCGCGCCGGAGCGTGCCCCTTTAAGCGCCCCACCCCGCCCCTGGACACGTGGTAGGCGTGCGGCGGCGCCATGGTGCCGGCGGCGGGAAGCGGCGGCGTCACGTGACGCGGGGCGGTGGCTCCGCGCGGGGCGCGCGCCGCCCCCTCACCCACCGCTC
>JASVER010000071.1:2560137-2631645 GCA_030449065.1 Oceanodroma leucorhoa | reverse complement strand
GGTGCGGCCGTCGGCGGGACGTGTCCGGCCGGCTCGCGGCGGCCCCGCGCGCCAGGTGCGCCACGCGTCACGTGCGCCGCATCGCGGGTGGCGGCCACGCCCCGCACGCCATTGGGAGGGGGCGGCGGGGGGCATCGGGGCCGAGACCGGGCCCTATTGGCGGGGGAGCGAGGGCAGCGCGGAGCACCCCGTCTCCCATTGGCTGATGGGCTTGCGCCTCCCTTTCCTTTTGGCTGTTGGGGCACAGAGGCACTGTGGGGACTTGCGGCTATCAGGCCACAGGTGCTGCCCCGCCTTCCCGCCTACTGGCCCCCCACACTGTCTGCTATTGGCTGGGGGCCCTGGTGTGCTCATTGGCTGAAAGACCTGGGACCCCTTTTGCTATTGGCTAGCAGGGGGCGGGGACCCGCCCCAACACCCCCACCCCGGCTTGGGGCCCTGAGGGGCGGTGGTGGCATCATGGCGGCCGGGCCTGGGCGGGGGGCAGGCAGGGACTGGCTGGGCCGGGGGTCTCTTGTGGGGAGACCTCCACCTGCTGGAGCCGCTTGCCCCCTGGGTGACGCCTCCCCGGTCCTCTCCCTCGCAGGGGTGGCTGTCCCAGCCCCGCCATGGCCCCAGCGGTCTGCGGGACGCTCCTGGGGCTGGCGTTGTACGCCGGCAGCCTGTGCGTGGCAAGCGGCGCCGCTTTCCTCTACCACGACTACTGCATCATCGGGGCCGGCCCCTCGGGCTTGCAGGCGGCCTATTTCCTCCAGCAAGCCGGACGGGACTATGTTGTCTTCGAGCGGAGCCACGCTCCCGGCAGCTTCTTCGCCCTCTACCCTCGCCACCGCAAGCTCATCAGTATCAACAAGCGGTACACGGGCAAATCCAACGATGAGTTCAACCTCCGCCACGACTGGAACTCGCTCCTCAGCCACGACCGCCGGCTGCTTTTCCGACGCTACTCCCGTGACTTCTTCCCGCACGCTGACGCGATGGTGCGTTACCTGGAGGACTTTGCTTCCCTGCTGAAGCTGAGGGTTCAGTACAACACGGCCATCGTCCACGTGACGCTGGAGAGGGATGGGCAGGCCTGGAATGGCCACTACTTCCTCCTGACCGACCAGGACAGGCAGAACTACAAGTGCAGGTAATGGGCGAACCCGGGGTTAGCCACACCACTCTCCATGGGCGTCTTCAAAGTCACAAAATCATAGAATGAGGTTGGAAGAGTCCTATGAAGGTCATTTCGTCCAAGCCCCCTGCCCAGAGCCGGGCCAGTGACGTCAGGTTGCTCAGAGCCTTACCTTGTTGAGGAATGAGTAACTCCACGGATGGAGGTTTCACAACCTCTCGGAGACTTGTCCACCATCACCAGGGCTTAACCACCATCACAGGGAAAAACATTTTGTAGGCATCGTCGGGGTGGGTGGGTGGGTGGAATAACTGCTCCTGGGAAGGCGTGGCCTTTCACAAGTAGCATTATGCCTTGAACAGCTGAGGAGCTGGCAGGGCAGACACAAACTGGCTGTGATTGCCATTACTGCAGTTTCCATGCTTGATATGTAAGCCTGAAATCACTTTTATCACTAGATAATTGGTTTCTGTGAAAACAATAACTCGGTTGTACTTGTAGCCACTGCTCTCTTTATTACAAACTCAAGTGAGTCAGTGCAGCAACACCTCACCTCCGGTAACCCACACATGCTTAGAAGAACCAATATTTAAAAGTATGTCCCAGCCAACTGAAGCCCTGGGTTAGTACAGAGCTGGCAGGAGGGAACCAGAGAAAAGTGGGGCTGTTGCTGTAGAGGGAGCYGACTGTGAGGAATAACCCTCAAGGTTGCTGGTCCCTGAATTCCCCTTCCCCTTGTCATACTCACACCTGTGTATCTTGTACCGCCACAGAACTACATTCCTAAAAACTGTCTAGAAGTTACTCGTGAACATATGGAGTACATTTCTCACCTCTCCTGAGAACCTCAGCTCTACGACAGCAGGTCGTGCTGGCTGTCACTTGGGAGGTGCGCTGGCTGGCAAGCTCAGAGGGGACAGAAGGCAATCCCGGACACCCACACACCACGAGCGAGTTGCTCTTGGGAGCTGCACGAGGAAGGCTGGGACAGCAGACAGTGCCACTAGCCTCAGCTGCCTGGTGTTTCCATCTAAGTCACAAAAATTTCCCCAAGATTAAAGTAAAAGTTCTTACGGAGAGATACAAGATTACTGTACTTTCAGTGTTAACAATTATTGATGTTGCTAACATGTTTTTATGTTTAGGAGTTACATTTTAAAATATTGAAACCATTTTCTATCCCTCTTAAAAATGACTTGTTCTGCTGTACTAAAAGGCAACGCAAATTATAAATCGAAGTAATTTTTTATGCAACCTGTGAAACTTTAGTATTATATATATYGTTAATGAATACATATGAGTAGTACTTGCACATTCATTAACAACGAAGGGAGATGTATAYGTACAGCACCCACACTGAATTTTGCTATATATAACAATATTCCTAGTCATCTTTGTTGGCCTGAGGATAGGGAAGAGAGGAACAGGTCAGTAGGTGAAGCTGCAGAGAGGTTTCTTTTGAAACCGTGACCTGTGCAGCTGATCACAGCCATCTTCCACAGCGGGAGGCGGAAGGAGTGACAAGATGGAGTGATGGCCCCATTCCCGTAATCCCTGCATTCSCTAGTGCTATCCCTGTTCTTGCAGCTCTTTGTTGGTCGCCACTGGGACGTGGGTCCCCAACGTGGTCAACTTTCCTGGCTCAGAATATGTTGAGGGTTACGAGACTGTGTCCACCAACCCGGAGGATTTTGCTGGCCAAACCGTGTTGATTTTGGGCCGAGGGAACTCGGCCTTTGAGACGGCGGAGAACATTCTGGGCGTCACGAATTTCATCCACATGGTGAGCCGGTCCCGCGTGCGCCTCTCATGGGCCACCCACTACGTCGGGGATCTGAGGTAGGAAAATGCTCCTCTTCCTCTCTCTAACGCAGCTGGAGTACAAACAAGGAGAATCGCTTCTTGCCCAGGCAACGAGCCGGACTGGCACAGGAGGTTCTGTGGTCCTGGGGGACAGAAACATCAGGCCTTCTATCTTTAGGTCCTCGGTTTAAAGCAGTCCAGGTTGCAGTTGCTGAACACGGGAGCTCGAAGAGAGCTCTTTGGGGTCTGTGTGAAATAGGAAAACGTCCCCTTGGAAACTGTATCATTAAAAAGTGCTGGCTCCCAAGTTGTTCCCTTGCTTGCAATCACAGAGGAGAGCTGAGAGGTTGACTACATCCTGCAAGGGCAGCGAGGCTGTTACCTGTGCTGTTCCTGTGAGCCCTGAGGCTCTAGGGATAACCTTTGCACTGAAGGGGAGTGTGGGATGCCTGGTAAAGGTGTCCCATTTTCAGCAGCTGAGACAGAACCATGGATCCCACCTCTCCTCCCTTCTTTTAGCCCTTCTTACGTTCTCCTTTTTTTCATAGAGCAATTAACAATGGCCTGCTGGACACCTACCAGCTGAAATCTCTGGATGGGCTTCTGGAGGGCGACCTGGAAGATCTGGCTATCATCAAGGACAAGAAAGGGAAGCTGCACATCACGCTCCGGTTCTACCTGGAGAACAGGAACATCAGCGCAGGCATAGACTCCATCACCCTCCCGCAGGACGAACTGGATAATTTCGCCACCCGTGCACCTTATGACCGTGTCATCCGCTGCCTGGGCTGGAAGTTTGACTTCTCTATCTACAACAGGTGAGGGAGAACCAGGATCTCCAGGGAAGCAGGTATTTAGAGTGAAGGGCCTGAGTAGGGAGGAAAGGGAAGGGCAGGTCCTCTCCTGACAGCATTGCCCAGACCTCCATGTGCTCTGAGCTACCTGGTGCTGCACAGTCCTTTGTTTACCCTGCAGCTACAGCCGTGTCCCAGTGAGAACGTGTGTGCCACTGCCCTCTGACCGACGGGCTCTAGGGCTGAGCAAATGCCAGTGTGGGGACCTGGGTGACACAGAAAAACTTGTGCCTTTAGAACTTAACATCCTGACCTGCCAAATCACATGGAGAAGGCTAGCAATGTTTTGTGTTTTGGAGTTTATTTTGGAATGAGGATGGTGCAGGGTACAGATAGCTACAGAAAGGTTTTTGTCTGCTTTATTTCCCTGAGGATGCAACCTTCACTCCGCCTTGGTTTGTATCCTAGTACATCCTGCAGTTGAAAATGATACTGCTCTAACTTCACAGTCTTCCAAAATTYACTGTTAGTGGCTCAGGCTGGAATTTGATCTTGTCCAGAGCTACTTTGAGATGAGCACTCTTGCCTTACAGAAGAGCCTCGCTGTAGTAGTAAATCCCACTGAAGGCAGTGGGGGCATGAAACAGTGTCTTGCAGTGGCTGCAATATAATGTGTGCCTTATCAGAAACCCTTTTCATTTTTCCACCCCCGCCCTCCCTGACAGCCTGCTCTTCTCTTTTGCACATCAGATCCCTTAGAATRATGCCAGGAAAAGGGAATAAAAAGAAGTATCCTCAGATCAAACCCAGCTATGAGTCCAGAGGCACGCGGGGACTCTTTGTTCTCGGCACTGCTAGCCATTCTGTTGACTTCAGGAAATCCGCTGGGGGCTTCATCCATGGATTCCGGTATACAAGTGAGTACTGGGGTGTACAGAAAGGGCAGAGGTAGGAATTGTTCCTCCCTTTGAAGGAACAATTCATAGCTTACTGCAGGAAAGAGATCATCCTTAGTCTTGTGCTGGCAGTAAGAACGACAAAACACAGCCAAGCTGCAGCTGCGTCATCTGAAGTRGAGGAGAAGTGACTTGGGGTCATATCTAAAGTTTTTGGTTGTCTGTCTTTGTTTTGTCTTGTGTCTCTCTTGCCCATTGTCTCTTATTTATGTAACACAATAGATTTCTGCCTGCCAGATGCTCTGCCTTGTGACAGGCTGTGGGTGAGAGGTCTGTGCCGTGGAGTTAAAACCCAGCGGCTTTGGGCAGTAGAGAGAATTTCCATCTTTATGTGTGTGTGCCCATCCTTACCATTAAAGGACTGCTCAGAAGTAATGAAATATCCCCGAGGACCCCCTGCCCCCTCACCAACCACTGAGCATCACATCAGCTTTCAGAGGGCATCTCCACTGCAGTTACCAGCGGTTGGGGTGGGTGGTCCTGAGCACGGATGAGCTGTAAAGCTTATTTATTGTGTCCTGCCAGTATCTGTGTGTGCCGCAGCAGAGCGATCAGATTTCTTAAAAGTGTAAGCTTGGATTTTTAAATAAGTTGTCTTTGTTTCTCTCAACGTCTTAGCTCGTGCAGTCCACCGCCTATTGGAAAACCGTCACCATGGTGTCCCCTGGCCATCCACAGTCTACCCTGTTACACAGCTGACCAATTCCATCATCAAGCGGGTGAACGAGGCCTCAGGCCTCTACCAGATGTTCAGTGTCCTGGCTGACATCATACTGCTGAGAGAGTGAGTGAGTAATTATTCCCAGCACTGCCCTCCATCGTTTCGTTCCTTTTTCTTTGCCATTGCTTCCTGTGGTGCCACCACACAAATTCCTCCGTTGCTGCCTAAGGACGTTGCCATCACGTAGGCAGCCACCTCAAAACCTGCACCGCTGCCACGACTGGTGCCRCTATGCCCAATTCTGCCAATTACTTCTCTCTCTTAAGGCGCTGAAATGGTCTAAACCTTCATTCTAGGCTCAGAGGTGTAGTACCCTTTTACTGTCCCCAGGGAAAAGCTTTCCTTGAGCAGTGCTCATGTAGAGAGGAATCCCATAATCTGGGAAAACAATGGAGTCTTGTAGCAGTATCTGCAGCCTCATAAGCTCTGCATCAAGTCCAGCCCAGATCTGTAATGACCAAAAATAATTACTACCTGATGGCTCTTTGGCCTTAGCCTCAACCAGCCGAGGGGGTGTTGGATCCCAGCTGGCTTTTCTCTGGTGGAAAAGTCTGACAGTTGTGGTTGCAATTCACAGGAATGCCACAGCATTTGAATACCTGGAAGAGTACCCGGTTGGAGTCCTGGCCGAGCTGGAAATGCAGACAGGGAGAAAGGCTCCCAACGGGCTGTTTGTCATCATCATGGAGTATGGGAGGAATTTCTCAGGGGCTGACAAGGATGTCTTCTACTACAACCGAGCCGTGGGAGAGGCACAGCACGCCTGGCAGTCCAACTTTTTGCATCCTGTTATTTACTATTACAAATGCCTCCCAACAGGTAAGCTTTCCTGCCTCTCCCTGCTAATTATCTGATACGAGCAAAACAGAGAGGGATGAAGATACCTTAGAGCCAAAGAAGGGGGGGGGGGTACCTGAAGGCATTGCACACCCTTCTCCTCCACTTCCTTCACGTCCATCCTCTGGGACACCTGCCACCGCTGTGTGAGCTGAAGAAAAGCTGGGAGTTGGTGAGAAGTTTCCATCCGTCAGACCGATATGAGGTGTGGGGTGGGGGGGTTGTACCAGACACCTCACATTTGAGAATAGGAACAAACAGGTGTGCTGGGAACTGCTCCATTCTCAAAAAGAGGAACGTTGCTTTCCTTTGGCTGGCACCCTACATGTATTTTGCAGAGTCCCAGTAGATGAGGCTGGGCTGTTCAGTGTTATCGCCAAAAGAAGGCTGCTCTCAGGTCTGAGAGGTCACGCAGTGATAGAGGCAGCCGAAGGCAAGGGTTTGAAGATGAGTGTTATATCCAGCAAACAAACACGCTCAGAATAGATTTCCTTGGGAAATGAGTGTGCTGAATCTTCATCTCCAGAAACCTAGGGTCAGGGTCCGGCCTGCCTTGCACGGAAAGAAGCGTGATGGGTAGCAGCATTAAAGCTTGAACACAGCTCAGCCCGTTTGGCAGTCCCTGCCCAGGGGAACGGGAGTGAAATGACAGGAAGTACTGCAGGCAGGGACAAGGGGCAGCTGTGCAGTGGCAGGGCTGTTGAGGTCAGAGCTAGCAGAGGGGATTGCAAATGAAAGTAAGGTTGGGATTAAAAAGGTCAGGACAAAAGCTGGAACAGCTGTTGTAGCTGCTTTCCACGCCCCAAGCTCTTTTTAATGCCATTTTGATTCGGAGAGGTTCCCTTAATGTTCTCTCGGCAGAGCGCGAGATGAGACTTCGGCCCCCAGACTGGCCTCTCCCCCGCCCAGATGCCGTCCATCACATTGTGGAGGACTTTCTGACAGACTGGACGGCCCCGAACGCTCACATCCTGCCACTGAGGCGGTTTTTGGAGAACTGCCTCAGCACTGACCTGCGCAATTTCTTTGCAGGTAATTTGAGCACAGGGTCGAGGTGGCAGGAGGAGGAGGAGGGATGTGAGGGACAAGCGACAGGAGCGATCTCTTCTGCAAATAGCTGAGATCTCCCTGTGGCAAGCTGGTGGTCTCACTGTCAGTCACACCTCCTGGATGCACTCCCCAGACAGTAAAAAGTGCCGGTGCTGTGTGTACGTTCCCAAATAGCCTTTGCTCTTGCTTACCGCCAGAAAGAGACTGCCCCAGGTACACATGGATTTAGGGAAAGGTGTATGAGGTGTTCTTTTTCTACCTGCAGCTTTCCTGCCTCTTCCATTATCTGAACATTCCTTTGTGCCATAGGGTACCAGATCTTTTTTCATGTAYCCATGATGGGATTGCTTTCCCAATGGGAAATGGGAGTGCTGGGATGTGGGAGCTGGTCTCCCTTCCTGGTCTGAAGACTGGTTTGGGAACCTCCTGCAGGAACCCACGGAGAGAAGCAATCCTGTGGTACGAAGAAGATGCCAGAGGGCTGCAAGCTCAAATCCAGCTCCTTTTCCTCTCAGAGTGCAGAATGGAGATGCCACCCCGTGTCTCCTGAGCTCTGCAGTATTGAGTCAATTACTCTGCTGCCATCCASGGCAGGGTGCCAGGAGGGAGACTCCAGTCATCCTCCCTCATCCTCTCTGCCCTTTGTTCTGAATGAGTCCTCAAGAGTTTATGGGAGTTTCTCTCTGACGAGTCTGATTTTAGATCCTTTCCCCCGCAGAGTCCTGCTTCCTGTTTGCCTTCACCCGTCAGAAGCTGCCTCCCTTCTGTCGGCAGGGGTACGTGAGAATGCAAGGGCTCATGGGGAGCGAGGGGCTCCGGCACCATGCGGTAGAAGCCAGCCTGCTGGAGGATTACTCTCTCACAGACTTTTCGGGCGACAGACCCCCTGACAGCCACGAAGGATCACAGGACCAGCTGCTGAGAGATCACGCGATACCGGTTCGTCCGCTGCAGCATCTTGTCCATGCCAAGGATGAACTTTAACCTTTCTCGCGCCACACTGAAACCCATAGGTGCTGTTGTCACAATATTGTAACAGAGATCCACAGCAGGATTCTGCCCTTCCCRTGCACCTTTTCCATCCCCATGCCTTCCACTGATCATGAGTTGCCAAAGACCTGCTCAGATCTTGCTGTTACAAAGAGGACCTCTGAAGCACAAGCGAGGGGCCAAAATCCAGTGATGCTGAGGCTCCTGCGTTGTCCTTGCAGAGTTCAGGGTTGCCTGAAGATGGTGTTTGTGTTTATCTCACAGACCRGTATCTGCAGCGACATCCAGGGGTCAAAGAAGAGAGAGAGCGCAGGAATGCCTGGGTAACTTAAAAATGTCACGTCCCTCTTCAGAGGTGACCTGCTTGCGCCCGGTGGCAGCCCGGTGCAGGCCCTCTGCTCCCTGGATGCTGTATGCTGGAGATTTGTTTGTGTGCCGAATCCCGAAGGGTACTCCAGGCAAACCTCCTGGTATTTCTCCCGCATTTGAGTTAGGGCAGTTGTGTAGCTTGAGTGGAGAGGGGTGGTCTTTTTTTAGTTACCACATAAGTCGGATGATATGTGGTTTCCCGGAGAGCACTACAGGAGACCCTTCCCTCCACAGAGGATGAGCAGCTTGCCTGGAATGCCTGGGACACAGAGACTTACACTGAGTTTGGCTCCGCTGTCCTCACGTTTTTCTTCTCCCGCACCAAGCAGCCTGGAAGGTTAGCCCCTGTCTTTTATAAAGCATGACCAATACTTCTCTCCTATTTGCACTATGTCCCATCAAGAACATTTTGGGTGGACTTTGATGTTGTTAAAATGCTTGTCTTCTATTTCTTCTATTCCCCTCCAGTCACCTTGAGATCTTACTGGCACTGAGGGAGAGGCTGTCTGCGCTTTATTGCTCCCTGTCAGCCACCTGCATTTGTCCCTCACCTCCCTGTGGGCTCCTTCCCCGGCCCTGGAGTTGCAAAGCAGGAGCGGTTCTGAGCTCCACCTCGTGATGCCCCTGTGATTTCTAGGAAAGAGAGGAGGGGCGAGGGGGGAACAGGCTTTTACCTCCACACGTTTTCCAACCCCTTAGCATCTAGAAGAACATACCCCTCTGCGCTTGTGCTTCCCGATACCCCAGACTGGGAGGGGGGGCCTGTACCTTCAGGTACTTAAAACTCTCCCAATCCTTCAAATTCAGCTGCTGTTTCTGTAAAGCCCCAGTTACTTCCCTGCCTCTGCCTCATGCTGGGAGAGGCTGGGGAGCGGAAGAGGTGAAGCAGATGACAGATGAGTTCTTGCTCCTCTTTGGGAATACTGGGCCATACTAGTGATGCTGCTGCTGCTGGAAGATCTTACGTGTTTGCATGCAGCTGGAAAAGGGAAACGATCACCTTCTCAGCTGGCGTCGATCAGCATCCTTCTGAGGGCTTTACATCCCATTCCCCCAGCGCCAGGGTCAGCCCGGCAATGGCTCTCGTGGCCTGTAGTTACCGGGGTGGTGCTACTGCTTGCTGCGTCCTTGGCACCGTGGGCTTTTTATTTGGGGATTGTCTGGGGGAAGAAAAGGGGCTGTGGCCGAGCTGGGCCAAGAGCCTGTTCCCTCCTTCCTGCGTGCGCTGATGTGGAGCGCAGCTGTGCAGTACCTGTGCGCACCTGCTCCGGGCAGCTCCTCTTCCGTCCCCAAACTCCCACAGGGGACCCGCGGGCCGTGTGGTCACAGTGTACGCGTTGCCTTAAATTGTGATTCCCCTTAGAAAAGCGACGATCTGGGAAGAAAATGGCACCCACTGACTCTCCCTGCGTGCTCCATGCCCCTCTCCCAGGGTTGGGTCCAGCGGCTTTAACCCCGGAGATGTTGGGGCCGCTCGCTTCCAGCGGGTCCCGGGCAGCCGGGATTCCAGCCCCCGCCCGCCCGCCTCCCTCCTGCCTCCCTCCTGCTGGGCCCCGAGCTGGAGGCACCCGCCGGCCGCAGCCGCCGCGGGCGGGACGGGACGGGCCGAGGCCGCCGCCGGGGCCAGCGCCACGTGCGGAAGGCGCGCCACCCCCCGAGCCGCGCTCGCGGCGCCCATTGGAGGACGCCGCCGCCAATCAGCACCCAGGGCTCGCCCCGCGTGACACGACCCGCCGGCCCCAACAGGGCGGTGGGAGGGGGCTTGAAAGACAGCCACGGCGGCCAGTCAGAGATCGGCGCTTGGGGCGGCGGCCAATCGGCTGGGAGAGTGGCCGTTCCGGTGTTCGTTGCCTTCCTGCGGCGGAGGCCAATCAGCGCGCGGGCGGGCGGGGCACTAAGCGGAAGTTTGGTTGGGTGTGGGTCACCTCCAGGCCCGGGAAGGTGCGGGGCGGGGGTCTGGGGCGTCCCGGGCGGCAGCGGGGCCCTTCCGGTCAGGGCGGTCGGGCCGCTGTGGCCGGGGGGGTCCTGCCCTCTGGGGCCGGAGGTTGGGGCGGTTGGGGCCCCGTGGCTGGGGGGGAGTGTCCTTCCCCACCGGRCTGGGGGGCTGAAGGGGGAACCCCATGGCTGGGGGGCCCTGCCCCGCTGGTGGGAGCTGCTGGGACCCGCGGGCTGAAGGAGCCGTGCCCCGTGGCGTCAGGGGGCTGGGGGTCCCGGGGCTGGGGGGCCTGCCCTGTGGGTGGGAAGGAACAGGCCGAGGGGGAGGGCTCTGCTCTGTGGGGCTGGGGGAAATGGGCGCCCTGTGCCTGGGGCGGGSGACCCGCCCCAGGGAAACGGGGAGGAACCTGGGGTCTGTAGCTGGGGGCTCCGTGGCGGGTGGGACCCCATGGCTGTGGGGCTGGAGCTGCAGTGGGGCGGCAAGGGCTGGGTGTAGGGGCAGGCAGCCCTCCCGTGCGGTGCCCCACGTGTTTCTATTAGGGCACCTCCTGGCTCGGGGGCTGCCCTGCCGAGGGGACCCTGGGCAGGGCACTGCTGCAGTGGGACCGGCCGTGGGGTGCACCCACCCCACATGCCTCCTCCTCTCCCCGCAGATGGCCCAGAGGCTGGCACTCCAGCGGCTGCTGTCCCTCACTCCCCGGACGCTGCCCCCGCAGGTCCTCCTGGCTCCGCATGGYCCCCCGGTACCCCACAGCAGGGCCTTCGGCACCTCAGCAGGCTGCAGCAGCACCTTCAACGTGCAGGATGGCAGCGACTTCCAGGACCGGGTGGTGAACAACCCCAAACCCATTGTGGTGGACTTCCACGCGCAGTAAGTTCCCCCCACGGCTCTTGCGCCCGTCTCTGCCRTCACTCGCGCGAGTGCGTCCCTGCTGCTTTCCTGACATGGTGGCACTCTGGGCACACCGGGTATGTGAGTGTGACCGAGGGCTTCCCAAGCTGTGGAGCTGCCGACCGCCCTGCCGGGCCTCTGGTGTTTAAAGGTGCTTCTGCCCCTACGGCGCGATCCATAGAGGTTTCACTCGTGGGTTGCACCACTGTAGGTGTCGCTGCGCCCTGCAGGAGTGTAAAACAAGTGCCAGGAAGGTGTTCCCTAAGGCGGCATAGCTGCACCTCCCAAGTGCTCGGGTGTCACCCTGGCCCTGGCGTTGCATCGTCCTGCAAAAGACACCTCAAGAAAAAGCTCTGATATCTCCCTTTTTTACCTCCGTGGATTAAATGTCCTCTTAAAAACACTAAATGATGTTAACAGCCGTGGAACAAAACTGCACTTGGTATACCCCTGCGCCGTCACGTTGTGTCTTTCCAGTTTTCTTACGCTGCGTGCTCTTGAGGCAGGGCTCTTGACAGCAAATGCCTTTATGTATTAAAAACAGCCACGTGATACCAACAGCAGCATTTGTCATCAATAAAAACATTGTCATCCTCTTGCCAGTAAAAATATTCCTAGATGTTATCTGCTGGATTAACGATACTGATTATCTTTGTTTTCTCACGTATTTTTATAGTCCCGCGGTGCTGTCACGTGAGCCTGTTGTGGCTGATTCTGGGCAAACAGAGTATTAAACAGCCTGAAAACTTCTGCTCTAAATAGACCAAACTGACAAACCAAAACATTAATTGGGATCATCCAGGGAAGAGAGGACAAATAATTGAAAGCCTGAAACCTGATACAGAGGGAGGCTGAGGAGGAACAAAGTTTACCAGAGCTTCACTTTTAAAAGAAAAGGGCACTTAGAGGTTTAGCTCACGTTTTCCTTGAACTGAGTAAGTTCATGCCATCCTAACTGGTGCAGTTAGAGGATGGAGGGGGTGTTTTCTGTGTACAGGGCCTCACAAAGTCTGCTGTTGCTGCACCTGGGTTTGGAATAGGCGGTCTCTCTTTGAACAGATGCGATGCCTCTGTGAGTTCTGTAGCTAAAGGGGAATTTCTGTAAACCCTGCAGTGAGTGCGGAGGGGAAGTCTATGATCTGATGATTGGCATAAACCAATTTAAGTGTGGGCTGCGACCCCCGCACCCAGCAGCGACACTCGCTGTAGGGCAGCTCTGTGGTCAGCAGGGTCACAGCTCTGCAGGTACGCACCAGCGAGGAYGCAAAGCAGGGCAGGGATGGACGGCCGAGAAAGGGGGCAGGAAGACCACCAAGGCTGGCAGAGTAGGCTGCGGTGTGATCAAAATGACATCAAAAGCACCACGAATGCTGAATGGTGACCTCTTCTTCCACTCAGCCTCCCCCACCACACACACACAGAAAAAACCCTTTGACAGCTCCTTTGTGAGAGAAACGTTTTTCTAAGCTGTGATTTGGGAATGGTGTTTCAAGGCTGGCGCTCAAATGCCGTGGCAATGGTGATAGAGGCGCTGGCGTACCAGCAAGCCTTCCACGACTGCTGCTGCGCTTGCCTCCTCTAATGTCCCCTCTCCTCTTTCTCCACCAGGTGGTGTGGCCCCTGCAAGATTCTAGGCCCCAGGTTAGAGAAGATGGTGGCCAAGCAGGAGGGGAAGGTGCTGATGGCCAAAGTGGACATTGACGATCACACAGACCTTGCTATTGAGTATGAGGTAGGAGCCGGAAGAGCGCGGACTTTCTTTTGCTAGCGGTGCAAAGAAGGTCCCTCCCTGGGGAGAGGTGTGCCTGCACGGCAGCAGCATTGGTGGGAAGGGGAAGCCCAATGCCTACAGGTTCCTGATCCCCCGGGTCACTCATTAGTAGGTGGATTTCGCTGCTTGGCTCTCCTCCAGCTCTGCTGCTCGTGCTCAGCATCTCCACCTCTAATTCTGCCGAAAGGTGTCCTCTAAGCCTTGCAGGCATCTGCCAACATAAAAGCCTGCCTAGCCTCCAGGAGCCTGCAGCATACGCAGTGTTTCACTGCGTGCACGGGCTGCTCAGGTGCAGGGCAGGACGTGAAGTTACAAGCCCCACTCTGCTCTGCTCTTGAATGTGGTTCTTCATGGAGCCAGCCTGTCTTCTCTTTCCCTTCCTTGTTCAAGATTTATGGCTGGGTGATAATTCCCATCCTTAAGTCACAGCGCAAGGAGACACTGTGGGTTTTGTTTGGACTGGTAGAAGCTAGGTCGGAGAACACACATAAGCAACAGCAGTATGCGTCCCGCTCTTGACAAGCACAGACCTTGGTGCTTGCAGTAGTTTCACACGCCTGCTGGGTGAGTTTCCTGTGCCGCCTTGCTCCCAGGAAGGAACAGAGTGACTGGAGAAGGCCGCAGTTTTGGTTTACGTATTCGCCCCCCCCCCCGGTGTCAGTGATTAGGTAGTTTAAGAAACGCAAAAACTCCTCTGACAACTGTGCTCGTCTCCGTTGTCTCTCCTTGGAAACAACTCAGTCTACGGAGTCGGGGCATCCTGCTGCTGTGTTTTATAGGGAAGAAAGTGCTTAATTTTCACTGGCTTATCATGCAGATGGAGCTGCTCCCCCTCTGCAGATGAAGTCCTGCTCCCAGGGCAGAGGCTAGCAGAGGAAGCTCCTCAAGTTTCCCAGCAAAGTGTGAAGCATCTCCTGAGCGAGCCGTCATTTTGTTGAACCCAGAGGAGACGCTCTGTGCCATTCCCACACCCTGCCGTGCCGGAAGGAGAAGGAAGTGGAAACAGCTTGTTCCCTCCCACTCTTTCCCAAGGAGATCGTCCTGTCTGTGCTGTGGTGGTGTGTCCACCCAGCTGGCGCCCACAGACGTGACTTGCAGCTTCCACAAGCGGAGCATGAGAGCCTCAGGTGCTCTCCTCGGTGGTGGCGTGCTCGCAGATATGCCCCAGGCCAAGGAGGGTGGCTGCTGGCTCCTGAGCAGCGCTGTGTGTTGCAAGCCCGAAGGCTGTGTAGCTCGAGGGTGCTGGTGAGAAGTTGAAGAGGGTGAGGTTGTTTCAGTGGTGGCCAGAAAGTGTATAAATCCTAATAGATGCAGGCAAGGCTCTGGTAGAACCCACCCTACGGAGGAGAGAATAGAGATTATTAGCTTAACTCTTGTATTGTTCCAAGCCTTCCAGTAGAATGAATTAGCTGGGATTACAAGAGGATAATCTCAGATGACYGGAAAACGGCAAACAAAGTGTGTGCATGTGAAGAAAGGTCTTTAAAAAGAGGCTGAAAGTTCCCGAGTTGTGCAGTTCTGATGACACGCTGTGTGTGCTCTCCCAGCGGATGGTGAGTGAGCAGCTGCACGGCCTGCCGTGTACACACGTGTGTCTGCAGGGTCTGCCTGGCGTGCAGCCCTGGTGGCATACGTGCAGGCAGGATTGAGGCTGCAGGCAAGGGCCGGCTTCCAGCAATTCATTCTGGAGCCTTGTATACAAACATGATGAAGTTTTTGTTTTGTAGGAGGGCCTGGGGATTGTCGCTGCGTCCTCCGCTTTCAGAGTGATGCGCGAGTCTGGTCTTGACCAGTATCCCCGTGGCTAAAACCCCATCCCTAGGCAGTGTCTGTGAGTGGGATAGCTGCAAACAAGTAGGGATAAAGGAGAAATTTTTGCTTTGGTATTCATGGTTTGGGGCATCCTTTTCACGGCAGAAGTTTGGTTCACGTGCTGAGCACGTGCTTGGTTTTGCTTTGTCTTCTGGGAAGTTGCCACTTAAGGAGACCTGAGCATAAAGGCTGATGGGAGGACACCAAGTCGAGATCAAAGAGGGACCAAAGGTAGTGTTTGGGAGAGATCAGGAAAACCAAAGGTGGTATTTGGGAGGGATCAGAGAAGATTTATTTGTTTTAAGGCCATTCCATTGGGGATCAGATGTCTGCAGGCTGAGAAAGTTTTTGTTTCGGGAGTTTTCAGCATCCATGCCACCCCCACAACTCCTCCACTGGCTGCCAGGAAGTCTCCTTCCATCCATGTTTATTCCCCTGCCCACGCAYGCAGCCCCCGGCTTGCCGCCCGATTGCACAACGTCCTCTTCAGCAGCCTCCTTGGTGCGGGGGGAGGCAGGGCGAGGGGGAGAGACCCCCTGGAAGAGCCGAGGAATGCTGGYGCATTCCTTCACACGCGCTGCTGTCTGGCCTTGGCTCCCAGCTGTCCCGGCTTAGCACAAAGTGGGGACACGTTTCCTGCGACTAGAAAYGACCTCGGTGCCCTTGCCCGTCTGGTTATGCCCAGCGCAAAAGTTCTTTCTCTGGGGATTCCTCCTTTTATCTAACACCTTTCATCTCTGGTTGTGGCCCTTCTCCGCTGCTCCAGCCCACTGCTGACCTCTCACCCTGAGAGCAGAAGGGGTAATACTTTTGTTCAATCTGCTGTCTCTTAAAATTCTTTAGATTCATCTCTTGCCTTGGCCCGTCGCCCATGCGTGTGGCTACTGGGAAAGGGCAGCCCCTTCCCCCGCCGCTGCGGGTGGGCAGCTCAGGAGAGCTGCTGGATACAGGGACGGTCGTTCGTCAGCAGAGCTCGGGCCTGTGTTACGCCTCATTCTGAAGCCTGGATGAAATCCTTCCCCCTGCTCCGTTGTGTGATGCCCGAGCTTGTATAAAAGCCCTGGGTTTAGGTGGGAGAGAACTACCTCGGTACGGGCGCTGCCAGGAATAGCCTGGATGGCGGCGTTTGTTTGTTTATCTGTGTGGTCAGCGCTGATCAAAAGCAGCCTGACTTTTGCTCTGGAAATGCTCTTGAGGGAGGAGGAGGGTTTGTTTAGGTTCAGTGCAGATGGGACCCGAAAAAAAGAAGGGGGGGGGGAAGGAAAAGAAGGCCCCWACTTTGCGTTCTAGAAGTTTCCATGACATTTGCTTGTCAAGCAGCAAAACAAAGTATGTGCTCTGTTAACGGGCTGCCCTTGCTGCAGCTAGCAGGAAGGAAGCTGTCAAAAGTGTCTTGTTTTCCGGGCAAAGGCAAGTTGCTCAGTGCCCCTGGTTCTCGCCCAGCTCTGCAGTGCCAGCCCCAGACCTGCCACCCGTTCTTAGGGATTGCTCACCAGCRCAAAAAGGGGAAGAGGTGGAGGGGCCGAGGCTGTGAGAAGCTCGTGGGTGCACTGGTCAGCACGCAGAGCCCTGTAACTCGGTGTTAGCTGCTTCTCTGCAGTGCTTCGAAGAGTCGCCTGTTTCTCACCCAGGCCGTAACGGCCTGATGGTTGCTGTTGCTGGTTGGGCATGCTGTTTTTTTGGATGGAGCTGGGGCGGCTCTGGTCGTTATTAACCCACTTTGCAAACCAGAGGGAGGCTCAGTGGAGCTTTGCCCTTCTCAAGGAGGGAGAGACCAGTTGAGTGCAGTGCTGGTACCATCCTTTCTCACCCCTAAAATCACAAGGGACCATGTTGGCGGCACCATTGCCAGTGCTAGGGCCCGAGCCTTCCAGATCCACTCCCACCAGTCACTAGGAGGAGCTGAAGATCGCGCGTTGCAGCAGCCCCAGCRCTCCCATCCCTTCAGATGAGACTGCACAAGCCCTGAAGGACAGACCGCGGGGAGCCACGCTGGACTGGCCAGCCGGCACCGGGTGGGAAGGGAAGCACAAAATGTCCCTTTCATCTCAGGCTCCCGATGGGAGAAAAGCCAGCCCTCTGGCAGGTTTCCTGAGGAAGGATTTGCAGATCCTTGCTGGCAGCAGGGCTGACAGCACGCGCGGGAAGGCCCCGCAGGCTGGCGGGGAGGCAGCAGGCGATGTAAGGACAGGACGTGTTTTGGGGGGGAGGCTTTGCAGAGATAAGGGCACCGAAGCTGTGGGGTCAGAAACATGAACAGATCTCTCCGCCGCCGCAGCTCTCCAAGCTCTGGTTGCTGCTTCTCTCAATCGTGTCCCCAGGGTCTCTTCTGTCGCCAGTCAGCCAGCAAGTCCCTGGGGAGTGTCATTTCCACTGCTATTCTCTTGGATAATTCCCACAAAACTTTGTTCTGGGCTAAAAATGCAGTGCCCGGAGCAGCACAGCTGCCTGCTGGCTCTGGTCGGAGGAACTTTTTCACTTCTTACCTAATCATCAGGGATCTGCAGTGGACAGCCACTGGTGTGTGACCAGCTAAACCACTGAAAACAGGAGCAGAAAAGGAAAGATGGGTCAGAGGGGGTTGTCACTACTGTGGTAGGGTGGAGCAGGAAATCTGCTTGTGCGGTGATGGGTGCGGGACCCTCCTTCAGCTCCAGTCCTGTCTGGAGAAGAACACGGATCCAGTCTGATACCACCCTGGCCATAAAATGTCCAAAGGTCGTCACGTCTCAGAGGTGTCCTGGTAAAACACTGGGTTTGTTTGCTTATGATAGGACAGAAAGGAAGGAGAAGAGGAATTTGTACTGGAGAGGGGGAGAAAAGCTTTGCCTTGTTGTTTTTATATTAGCTTTGGTTTTGTCTTCAAAATTTTGGGTCTTATTTAAACTCCAAAAGCTGCTCAGCCTGACTTAAGCTGTGCGACGCAAGTCAGTGCAGAGATGAGGCCACAGGGAGAGGAGGAACATGATGTTCAGCTGGCCTGTGTTTTGCGAGTGGACATGTTTCCCTTGAGCAGTGTCTGCTCAGCTCCCTTGTAGCCACTTCTTCTGCAGAGTTCCATTTGGGGCCTGGGTGCAGCTGGGCTCCCTGCAGCCTCTGCTCACCTGTGTCTCCCTGTTTCTCTTGCCCCCAGGTGTCAGCAGTGCCAACTGTGCTGGCTATGAAGAACGGAGACGTGGTGGATAAGTTTGTGGGGATAAAGGACGAGGATCAGCTGGAGGCATTCCTCAAGAAACTCATCGGAGCCTGAAGTAAAAGGGTGGCTGTACCACTGCCTCTGGACACATCCACGTTGTTCATTCCTTGCCTGGGAGAGCTGAGGGGCACGTGAACTGCCTGTCTTGTACAACCTGGGGTTTTCTTCTGGTTTGGGGGTTTTTAGGAGATGGACAGTGTTGTAACCCTTCCCTCCCACTCCCCCTTCTCTCAAGCAGCAGTAGTTGTAAAGGGCGCTGAGGAGCGGGGCTGCTTATTCTCAAAATGGGGAATGCGGCTGGAATTAGGAGCCTGTGTTTATCAGCAAAGAGCTGACGTGCAAAGCTGCTGCTGAGTTAAGAGGAGGAATGTTTTTCTCTTTGCCTAGCATCTGATAGCCCAGAGCAGAGGGCAGCTGCTCCCTGCAAGATGTGGTTACATACCTGCCCTGGGTGGGTTTGTTTAAAGCTGAGAATGCCTCTACCTTGTCTGTGAAACCTGTCTCTTTGTCCCTCTGTCCTCATGTTGCTGGGACAGGTACAACTCCCCCACAAATCCACAGGCTCCTGTCATAATTTTGTAAGAGAAAATAGAGAGAAGTATTTTATGGATCTCCTTTTGTAGGTCTGTAATAAAGAACTTTATCAGTCACTGCTGTCTAGCTGGAGAATAAAACTTAATTCTCAGAAATTATAGGGAAGTCCCTTGTCTGTCCAGAGGGGTGAGAGGGAGTATCAGCAGCACAGTGGCTGGTTTCTAACGATGGGTTGGGAGAGCACAGGTTACAACTTGATCCCTACTAAAAGGTAATGTGCTGAAAAACAAACAACTGGATTACTTTCACAGGACTCTCAGTGCTGCTTCTAGGACCCACTTTGGGTGCTGCTGGATCCGGGACGCCGGAGGAAGGACTCGCCTCCTGTGCTCAGAGGAACAGCGGCTTGTTGCGCACAAAGAACCTGAGCTGTGCTCGCTCCCCCCATGCTTTTCTTGTTCCTTTCCTGCCCGAGGAGCCTGAGAGGCTCCCTCTCCCTTGCGTGAATGATTAAATCTGCTTATGCAGGTGAGCCCTGCCAAAAGGCAGTCTTTTGACTTTAATTACCCTGACCTTTAGACTAAGGGAGGCAGTTGTGTGCTCATATCGCGAGCAGCCTTCAGCCCTTCCTCCTCTCCATATACACCTGTTTCCAGTCAACCTGGCTTCTAAGCGCTCCCAGCCTCCTCCTGTGCTTGTAGGCAGAGTACAGCACCAGGGCTGATGCCTACTGTAATGCTTAATTCCAGTTTGCTTGTCTGAGCTGCATGAGAACATTGTTAAGTGCTTAATAACTATGTACAAGCTGCTTTTTTTTTCCTTTTTCCTTCCCAGCTTCTATTCCTTCAATCACTCTTAACTCTGCTTTGGCTCTGCTCCATTTCACCTCCCTGGCATAGGTTGTTACGAGCGGCAAGGCAGTTTTTTTCTGCACCTTTGCAGTAATGATTTATGACCTTTGAAGGAGCAGGGGAGTGGCAATTCAAGTCCTGCATGTCCTGCTGCAACCGCAGTGCTGCAGGTATCACTGCTCCCACCTGCTTCCATCACCCCTGGGGCGTGGGCAGCAGCACAAGGTGGTGCTGGTCCCCCGAGATGGGTATGTCCCCAGCTGGGCTGATCTCACCCCCGGTGTGCTGCTAGAGGTGATGTCACTTGGATGTAATTCGGTAAAGTGCTCTTGGTCAGTTATGATCAGTAAAAACTGGCATTTTATTTTCTTGGGGAGACCATAGAAGCTGTGCGGCTCATGTCCTGCTCACRTTTCAGGCCAGGCAATTTGCCCTGCAGTTTCGGTGTTCCTGCTCTGTAAACACTTCTAGTAAAGACTGTCTCCATTTTCCTGCATGAGCAGGAAAAGTAGGGGAACGGCGTCACATACCCGACAATAGTCAATTTTCATGCTTCAGCATCCTACAGAACAGGAAAAAACACAGTGACTTTGCATTGTGTAATTAAGGGGCAGTATAAATTAGCTATTTTATCATTTCCTTCTAAGGAGAAGTGGAGCTAAGGTGCCAGTCAGCTATTAAAGTGCCAGCATGCTTTAGGTTACATTATGTGAAAGCCACAACTGTTTCTTTGAGATAAATGCTGAAGACCCACATGCATGTTGCCCTGTGGAAATCCTTCAGAAACAGCGTGATGGGTGGAGAGGAGGAGGAGGCGGCATGTGGGGGCACCTTGAGATTCCCCGAGCGCTTTGCACAGTTTTCACCACAGGACAGGACTCAAAAGTGCAAGGATGTTTTCTGTGGCAGGATCTTAATTCAGCTCCCTGTTTGCTGACTGCTGGGGGAGGCTTCAGGGATTCCCACAGCTGCTGTTAATAACAGAGGAGGTGCAAGCAGGAAGCACTACCAGCAGTGTATTTATGTAGCAGTTAAAAGAGGGGTTGCACAACAATTTTCATGCCACCTGAACATGATGTTGGTCTTTTCCGAGAGAAAAGAGCTGGAGCAGTAGGTAATTCCTCAGCAGTAGGTGCTTTTTCCATGTCAGCTGTGAAAATGTTTCCTCTCTGCTCACTCTGGCAAGGATGCAGTTGGTCTTCCCTTTTGGAGTTAAACACATCAAATGCTCCTCTGATCTGTTAAGCATTTGCTCTCTCCCGCCCAAGCCTGCCCACATTACAGTAGCTTTCTCGGCTCCTAATGTTCCTGGTTGCTATTTTAAGAGGATGTGGCGGTTGGTGCCTTCCCAAGGGAAGCAAAGCTCAGCTAAACCCGCTTCTCCGTCCCCAGGTGTGTTCTGAACCCCACGCCAAAATCCCCCCTGGGGGATTCACAGTGGTGAAGGTCAGGCGCGGTGCCTCTGTCCTCACAGTCTTGTCCGAGGTGCCCGATCCCAGGCAAGCGGAGGTTTTCCTTTTTTTTTCTGTTGACTTTATGCTTGCATCAAGCCCTAAYGCAGCTGCTCCTTTCCCAGAGATGTTTGTGCCTGCCCGCTAAACTCCATCTTAACCTCTACCGGCTCTGGGCCACGGCGAATGCCTGCAAGGAGGGAGAGCTGCGTTACCTTCTCTGCTGGGGGTGCTACACTGAGAGTAGCTTCAAGTGCTGGTAGAGGATGGAAAATTCAGGTTTCCTCGTTTGCAGCACACAGGGGGCTGTGTGTATGTGGTCCCCTACAGCTTTGAAGGGGACAGTTTTGGCCACGTTTAGCTCCAGTGAGGTCTGGCCTCAGCATTGACAGTAAATCTTTTGCTTTATAAACATATTATATGATTCCTCCTGTGCAAAGAACAAAACAAAGACCAGCTCCATGTCAACAGTGAAACAGCYGCCACTAACACTGCCCTAGTCAGGGCCTTTCACCAGCCTGGCCGGGCTCTTTGCCCTAACAGTTTGTTCATCACTTTGAGCTTCACTCCCCACGCCCCCAAATTTTTTTCAGCTAAGTAATCATAGGATTCGGGCAGAACCGGCAATTAAAATCTCCAACCCTGCAAGGCTGTTAGCAGCAATGTTAAGCTCAGCGTTGTTCAAAAGTGTTGCTGAATTGCATTAAGTGCTGGCTGTGCGTTTCTGCTTCCTGCAAGTTAAAAAACAACAGCTTGCACAGCTGCCATATGCAAAGCAATAAAAAGATAAGACAAAACTACCATAGGCTTGACTTCCAGACCAAAACCAAACTAGATCACCTGTAACACAGTCCCATCCTGGTTACCTGCCCCTGCAACCCACCCAGGCTCAAGTCCATCACCACACACAGGTGCCTTCCTGCTGCTCTTCTCAAGGACACAGGGTGCGCTTGTGAGCTTCATGGTTTCTCTGCCTCTGCAGCTTTGTAACTTCAGCAACACTTTCCCTCTTAAAAACCTTTCTCAGGCAAAAACGGGAGGCTGCAACTCATGGGGAGAGTGGTAGCCACGGGCTGGGCACGATGCYGGAGGGGGCTGCTGTGCCGAGCCATGCCTGGTTGCTTTTTTCCCCGAGATGCATCCTACCATCCAGGGAAGGATAGAGGCAGGAGCAGCAGAGGAATCCCCAGATTTCTTACACAGAGAGAAGCCAAATGGGTGGAAACCAGAGACCTCTGGGAAGAGCGTGAAAATGTGGCATCCCACAGGCCAGTGGGGATGGAGTGAGGAGAAGCCCTGTGGCTGCCTTCCTGGTGGCAAGAGATCCCTGCTGGGTGGCGAGATGGGGAGACCGATCCCACGCGGAGAGGCCAGAACAGAGCTGCTTGCCCCCCATGGGCGGAGGAGAGCTGGCAGCTGCACCCAACCTCCCACCTGCCTGCATTGACTTCCTAGGCCCTTGTAATCCAAACAGTGGCAACAAAAATGCACTAAAATCGATTGTTTTTTCTCCATGGCCTGCAGCTTCTGTGGAGAAATGTCCCTGCACATGTATGTATGTGTTCATCCACTCCCACACTCTTGTTCTCTGTTGTGGAGAGTGCCCGGAGCTTCTGGGGCTCACAGATGTTCCCAGCAGCTGTAGCTGCTGAGGGAAGAGGACAGGAGCCAGCCTGCTTGCTCTCCCGCTCAGGGAAAGGCTGAGCTCCCAGTACCCTTCTTGGCACATGCTACTCATCCCTCTGCTGCTGAAGGCACCCTGGCTCCATCTCCCCTCTGAACGGAGGAGTGGTTGAGCAATRCTGAATGTCCAGAGGATACAAAATGCACCAGAGATTTCAGTGGTTTCCAGATACGATGGTGACCTGTGGCCACCCAYGCAGCTGTAACTCCTCCATGTTGGTCCCACGCAGCTGGCAGYGAGAGGGTGTTTGTCCCGGCCTCGGGATGGAGAGGAGCTGCATCCCCTGAGGTTGCTTTCTTGCTCCATCGCAAGGCAATAACACTTCCCCAGGGGGCCCATCGCTCCTTTCCTCGCAGGTGGCTTTAACCGCAGGGCCGTGCCACATTGCAGCCAGCAGGTAACGAAYGCCCGGGGCCCGGCTAGCACAGCGGCTGTGATGGAGACGGAGCGCCGTGCTGCACGCAAGCTCCGGCATGCCCGCCGGTATTTATATAACATCGTTTTGCTTTCATCTGGCTTTTAAAGTAAATTGTCAAGGCCCTTTCTGTTCACTAGGAACCTTTTTCTTGGTTTTTTTGACTGCAAGTTTCATCTTTCAAAGCTCGTCTAGTTTTGAGTGATGCCAAAAAAGCCCCTTTGCAGTGGCTTTTTGTTCCGTGCCTGTATTGTTCAGGCAAAAGTGGTTGTTTTCTTTTCGTCCTGGCATAGCTCGGGAGCGACTGCATGGTCTGAGCTCAAACTTTCTAAAAATACTCACCCGTGAGGAGAGATCCAGCATGGCAGTGTTCAGACCCAGAGATTATCGCCTTGGAAAGGCGTGATGGTCTGAAAAGAAGCCGGTGGCAGCATCATGCCAACTCTTTGGGCACTGCAAGCCCTGGAGCTGCAATGCGTGGCAGGCAGAGGACCAGCAGAGCGCTGTGGGTCTCTCCGGGCCGCCCGGACCCACGGATGGGGGAAGTCCRTGCAGCGTGGGCAGAACCAGCCCAGGGGAAATACTGTCTGCGGGGAGGCTATCGGGTGACTCAGAAGTCATAAAGAAAAGAACTTCCTGCTGCTTGGAGAAGCAAGGCTGAACGATGAGCCTGCTCCTGACCAGAGGCTGGTCTTCGTAACCACATCCTCTTCTCTGAGCACGAGACAGGCAGCTCTGGGAGAAGGGAGGATGGCAGGGACTGAGCAGAGCAGAGATCAGGCATATGACAAATTGCAGGAAAGCATGTGGGAGCTCCTTTTTGTCCTTCCACTGGCTGATTGCAGGAAGCTCCCCAGGTGATGGCTCTAGCAGCTGCTGGGACAGGAGACCTTATTGTTCTGCGCTCGTGTTTACAGCCGTGCCAGTTTTTGGCAGGAAGCTACAAGACAAAATGCTTGCGTTCTTTCTAGCTCTCTGGGTTTGCTCTCAAGGGGCTGATCCTTCAGCTTAGCTCACTCAGCTTAGCTGGCCACYTGAGGAGGTCCAGCTTCCCCTTCCCAGCCGGGAATTCCCATGGACTTGGCCCTAAGATCCTGGCAGGAGCATGGAGACTTTACATAGAGCTCAGGCAATATTAAAGATTGCTGCTGTCATGCCTGCCACTGCATTTCTAATGCTAAACTATGTGGTCGCACAGTACACCAACCCTCTTGTACCTGTCTGGGCCCTGTTTAGTTCCTGTTCCTCTTTCCCTGGCCTTGGGCTCAAGTTCTGTTCTCAGTTGGGGTTTCCTTGGTGACACTCAGAGGAAGCACGTTTGGGGTTTTCTTAATCTGTCTGGCATTGCATAGGAAGGCAGAAGCTGGCAGCACCCTTGAGATGAAAGGATGCGGTAACATGAGGGACCTGTCACTGCTGGTCTCACTGGAGCCTGCAGCACAGAAACTGGCAATATGTGGCCGTGTCCGCAAGCAGACTCCTTGGGTTGCTGTCATCTCCCTGTTCTGCTGCTCCCCCGCAATGCTGTGCCTTCCTGTGACACTCTGCCCAGCCCGTGGTGGCCAGMAGCACATGGCTGACCCAAGGGCACGGTTTCCAGCCTCGTCTTCTCCAGCCTGCAGCTGAGGGCACGGTGGCTGAGCTCTGCCAGCRTTAAATCCCAAGCCTTGTTCCCCTGCCTCCTTTTTCCTTCCCTTCATGGGGTTTTATACCAAGGCCGGGAATGACAATCATGTCCCCTCCGGGGAATCAATAGGCTGCAGCATTTCTGGCAAGGGCGGCCACGTGTCGGAGGCTGCTGGCAGCAAATCCCCCCGCCGGGGGGCTGATGGGGCAGGCAGGTTGGTGTGTCACCAGCTCTGCTAAGGGGTGTCAGCCGGGGTTTTGCATGGAGCAGATGCGCCTGGTGTTGTAATCCCACCTGGAGAGCACCTGGCTGCAGTTCTGCCCCCGCCACACTTGCCTGCACCCATGATCTCATGGGGTTTTGCAAGTGCTGGCTGAGCACAGCCAGCCCACAGTGGGGGAGCTGCAGGGAAGGCGCAGAGCCCGGGGTGATTCAGCCAGGGAGGCTCTCTCCCAGCTGAGTCAGGCTTTATTCCAGCGTCTCCGTGCCCTGCTGCAGGGCGGGATATGTCTACAAATTGCAGGAGCCCTCACAAACTGGGCCTCCCCAGCACCGCTGCCCCTTTGCCCCCCCAGCCCAGCATCCCAGCCAAAGCTGGCTCCTGCCATGGCTGCTTCCTCTCTGCGGTGCTGCTGCGCACAAACAGCTGCATCATGTCAGCCCGGCGGGCTGCGCCGCCCTGATAAGTGACCCCATTCCCGAGAGCGGGGACGGAGCTGCCAATGCACAGCTCCCTACTCTGAGGGGAGGGCAGCGGATGGCCCAGCCACGCTCCGGGGACCTCGCCGTGCATCTCATCTGTGTCTCTCACCAATATCATGTCTCCTGGTGTCTTCTCTTGCCACACACACAGCAGTACGGGTAGTGCCCAGGGCTTTTAAATCCATAACCCCTGCTTTGCAGAAAGGGCGAACAGGCTCTCCCCGGGGAATAGGCTCAGGGGGTGACTGGCGCCATTGGCACTTTGGAAAGGCGTGGCCAATTCCTTGGAAAAAAGAGTCCACAGAGGGTAAGCACCTGCAAATGGTGCCCACACAAAGATGAAGGAGGGGCAGCCTCCAGCTGTCGCCCACGGGCACCTATCAGCAGCCCCACGAGCTCAGTCTGGGGGCACTGGAAAACAAAATGCCACCTACTGGGGCGTGCTCCTGCCCCATTTCTGCCCCAGCCTCCGCCGGCTCTGCCCTCTCCCGCGACAGGGCAGGGGGATGGGACAGGAAGGCCCTTATTATTCAGGGCTTGCTAATTAGACGGGAATGTTATCTCCAGCCCAGATGTCAGCTCTGACCTCCCTCTAACCTTCTTCTGGAAATCAAAACAGACGCAACTCTGTTTGTTTTAAAATAATAAAAATAAGCATTTGGGGTGAAGCAGGAAAACCTGGCCCTGGGGGTACAGCTGGGGAGGGAGGAGGGCACACAACCAGATAAGCCTGGTGAGATACACGAGGCTGCAGAGCTGGGAGGGACAGGCCACCCTGCCCTGGGCAGAGAACAAAGTCCCATGGATTATGGTGGCTGTGTACGTATTTTGAGCCCTCTAACCTATATCCAGCAATAGTGGTGGCGCAGATATGGCTTTCCATCCCATCCCATCCCATCCCGTCCCAGTTGGGAGCAGTAGGTCCAGAGGTGGAACTGATGGGGAAGGTCAGCTGAGTTTGTATTTTACCTCCCTGCCTTGCTTTGGGATTTACCAAAGGATCTCAAAAGGAAATGCTGATCCCTGGAATGAGCTCTGCCTTTCAAACCTGACCTGACTGCCTTTTGCTCATGCCATCTAAGGCAGTCCCCAAATTGTTTCGGACTAAAGGGAGCTGGGAGATATTAACAGCTGGTGATTCTTGTCCTTGGCTTGTAGTAAAAACTTGGTTTATTGTATTTCTGTAATAACCTTCTATAGCTGGGGAGAAAACTTTGCCTGGCTCTGAACTGGGCCAATCCTTTGCGTACCTCACCCTATGTTAACCCAGGTTTACATCTCTGGTCCCCATAGCAGACTACATTGCTTCGCTTCCTCTTCTTTGTAAGCCCACAGCTCCGGCCTGTAGCTTAACACTGAGGAGGTCTTTACCCAGCATACCTTGTCCTTCTGTGTCAGACATCTAGGCACCCTGGGCTGCAGCACCAAAGCTCTTTATGACAGAGGCTTGATGGCAGTTCTTGCTGCAAAATGAGGAGCGAATGTGACTGGCTGAGAACCAGCACTCTTGGGCTTTCTCATTCCGCTGCAGCCTTTGTAGCTCAGGGCAGCTGCTGGCCCAGCCTTGGCCCTACCCTGCCCAGTCCATCTACACCGCAGGACCAAGAGTGTGGCCTGCACTGAACTGCCCCAAGCCCTTTCTCCGGGGACTCCTCCTCATGGGGCTTTCAGCTTTGCAAGGTGGCCTGGGGGGAGCCGAGCTGCACGCTCAGCCGGCAGTGCAGAGATGCCCTCTCCCTGCCTTCCTCCTCCCTGCCTGTCTGCAGATCATATCCATGGCTATTTGTCAGCCTCGTACTTGACATCTCATGTCCTTGTGGTGCATTTCCCACATCCACAGCCTGGAGCTCATCTCAGCTTTCCCCATTTCCCATCTTTTATGAAGACTTCACAGGGATCGCTCATCAAGCCACAATCCTGGTATTGCAAAAGGCACCACTGATTTGCAGTTACACGTCATTTTGCCTACCATTATCCCTAAGACAGCAAGCAGGTAAAAGTGTTGAGGTCTTTCTTCTCACTTGCCTCYTTTCATATCACCTGCTGGCCCACTGAGTAATGGGTGTTCTTTTTTATGCTCTGAAGGTTGTGCCTCACAGTTATGACATCATGCCAGTGATGCATTGCCCTCGGGCAACATCACCAGAGCAGAACATGATTTCTGTTGTCTTCCAGTCCTAGCTACTGCCTGGTACAGCCTGTCTCCCCGAGCTTCAGGGTTACTGAAGCAGAGTAATAACTGAGAGGTGAGTAATCGAGAAGCTACCTGACCAGATTTAGACCTGACTGTAAACATCTTCTCCGATAACAACAGGAAGGAAGATCGGAGCCTGCTAAGGCGCAGAGCCACCAAAGGAGAAGGACAGTGCACAGACGTCCCTGGGTACACATATGGATGGCATTCACACAGCATACATGCAGCACAGCTCCCTGGACTTAAGTGAATCTGCACCCTTTTTTATGACCTAAATTTCTGAGCCAATATTTACATGATAGGCGGATGCACCGACTCCCTGTGTGACACCGTGTACATGCACTAACACAGGCTGGTACTGCGCATGCACACCCCAACAAACGCACTCGCAAAGACTTGTCCTTTTACAAGCAGGCAGAGACACCTGCTCTTCTCCAGGAGATGAGATGGACAATTCCTCAGGCTGCTTCACGATGGTCCTTTGCATTTGCAAAAGGGACATTAATAAACTGGACTGACTCCAGCGGAGGAGCATGAAGCTGGCCGGGAGGCTGGAGCATCTGACACATGAGCAGGGGCTGAGGGAGCTGGGTTGGTTTGCAAAGAGAGGAGGTGGCTTGTGAGGGGAGTCATCTAACCGCTGTCTTCTACTACCCAAATGGAGGTTATGCAGAAGGTAGAGCGAGATTGCCAGAGGTTCAGTGAAAGGACAAGAGGCAAGAACAGAGATTGTGGATTTGCCATCCCCAGAGGTTTTCAAAACCCAGCTGGATATGGCTCTAAGCACCCTGATCTAACCTTAAGGCTGGTCCTGCTCCGAGCAGGTGGTTGGACTGGAGACCTCCAAAGTTATCTCCTACACTACGTGATGCTGTCATTTTGGTAATCCTACCTGTTTGGCAATAGTTTTCCTTAATTCAGATACTGATTGCAACCACTTGCATGTGGGATGCTATAACAACCCCTGTGACCAGCCATGCAGCTGGAGTAAATTCATTCACGCTATCACTGGAAAGGAGGCTTTCTGGCCTCTCCTGGGCTGCAATTCCCTTATAGTTTCTGACCAGCTTATGTTTGGCTGCCCATGACCATGCATTTCCAGCGCCTCTCTAGCACCCAGGTAGTCAAATGGACCAAGAAAATTATCAAGCTGGAAACATCTCTCTTTCTTTTGGTTCAAGTCTGTTTCCAGCTGGATCAGCTGGCTGCRTCATCTGGGACTGGCAGTGGGAGTGTGGAGGTCAGAGGTGGGAGGGGAACAGGACGTTTTCCTTCAGTGGCTGCTCTGACTTGGGTTGGCTTCGTGCAGTTGTCAAGCCCCAACCCTGACCCTTGTGAGGCTGAGGAGGAACATGATGTTCCACCCTTGTAGGTTAACCTAACCCACGTCACTCATCCCGGGGGAAAGGGTGCACAGCTTCTCTTTTTGGAGCCACAGACAGCCTGCAAGCGGTTAAAGGGTGGCTGTTGTGGTAAGCTCAGGAGAGGGGGGATCACCTGAAATCACTCCCACCTGTGAACCACTCCCACAGCTCCTGCCCTCCTTGGCTCTTAAAATATGTGGCTTGAGAACTATAAAAACTCAGTACACGGTAGGGAAGGTCATCACATCTGGCAGCTCATGTACCTCTGTGCAAACCTGGGTGGCTGAGAGCTGGTAAGCCCATGTGGTAGCATCTAGCCCACTCAACCCTGCATTTCTGTGACTTGAACATCGCCACGACTACAAGAAGTGTATTATAGAGAAAGCTCTTGGTGCCTGTTTCCTCTCTTATAAAACAGAGATAACTGCCTCCTGGAGTGCTAAATATGACTGTTTTTGGTAAAGATTGCCGAGGGCTGGCGGTCAGCGCGTGCTTTGTCCGTTGAAAGGCCAGCCTTCCGCAGCTCACAAGTGGCGTGGCTAATCCCTGCCTTCCGCCTGCTGCTCCTTCCCAAAACATGCCTGTGTTCACAGAAGGAGGTGGGTGCTATGACATCTYCCCCCCCTCCCCCCCCTTGGGAGAAATCGAGTCACACCGGGGTGATGTCCTATGGGCTGGCAGCACGCCCAAAAACAGAGTTACAGCCTGAATCCCCCCTCACTGTACCCCCBCTCCCCATCCTAGCCACAGTATGCATGTGGCTTAACTTTTCGTGTCCTTGGTTTAAYGAACTCGTGTCAGGAATTTTATGTGCATAGCAACCTTATCTGATGACAGTGACATTTTTAGCATGTTTATGTTTGGTTTTATTTGTAACCAGTTTCCAGCGTAGTTCAGCTGGGTGGATTGGATGGGGTTGAAATGTGTAAGAACCCAACGCACACACTGGCAGCTCAGCCAGAGATACTGGGGGGCTCCAAAGCACATCCAGAAGCAAAAGGATCTGCAGCGGAGTTTGTGCACTAGATTTGCCAGCTGCAGCCTTTCACACACTCACTAGTGTCTGACAAGCAACACGGGGGGGGCTGAGGGGAGGGTTGTTTGTTTTTCCTTTCTTTTTTTCTTGTGGTTCTCAGTACTATCACAACCAGATGGGAATAGGTTTCCCACGTCGGATGCGGGGGACCCTCCAACCCAGTGCTCCCAGATACCCACAACATTACAAATGCAGACGCTTCTGCTTCACCACAGCTCCAGCTAGTAGGAGGTATGGGGGAGAAGGGGAGGGGAGCCGGGTCATTTTGTAGTTTGAAATCTAAACAGCTGGATTCAGCGAGGGTTCCCAGGGTTTTTCCCGGGAAGGAGGTCAGCGGCTTGTGCAGGCAGATAGCCTGGGAGCAAGCACCACGAGTGCCCCTTGAGGCTCCACCTCCGCAGCTCTGCCTCGAGTGGAGCGCTCTTGCCCATATAAGGCTGTGGTTGTCGCAATGAAAAAGAGCCATAAATAGTTGTATGATCGTTACCTGCCTCGCTCTGTGCGAGATTGGGCACCTTCCCAAGTCAGACTCTTCCTGCCTGCAGCTTCCAGGGCTCCCCTCCCCACTCCAGCTCCGGGAAGGCAGTTTCCCATGTCTCTGCTCACGGATATGCAAGCCCAGGCCACGAGGTCCAGTTTCACCGGGTGCTCTGCCCTGCACGACTCCTTGCTTTGGACTGTTCAAAGTGTAGAAAGCCTCCTGCCTGAGACCATCCACTTGCTTTAAAAAGTGCTGCGGGAGGGGGGATGTGGCTCACATGTCTATGTGCCTTTCTTCAGCTGCTCATGGGCCAAAASTTTCCTTAGTTTGAA
Organism: Oceanodroma leucorhoa; assembly: GCA_030449065.1. Taxonomy (NCBI): domain Eukaryota; kingdom Metazoa; phylum Chordata; class Aves; order Procellariiformes; genus Oceanodroma; species Oceanodroma leucorhoa. The sequence goes on along the minus strand of JASVER010000071.1, from coordinate 2,600,731 downwards.
GGGCGGCACTTTCATTCTTCAATTGAGAGTGTATGTACATGGGAAGGTGTAGGAGGAGAAAGAAAAACAGTACAGCAGGGCAAAACAAGACACTAGCAGAGACGGTAAGCAGCCCTATGCAAGACGTTTCTGCTTGCTTCTTTTCCAGAGTGTGAGATCCCACAGGAGAGGATGCACCCAGGCAGGGGACTGCGTGACAGGGAAGGAGCTCTGGTGACCAGCATGCAGGCAGGGATGGCACCACCTTGCTGAGCTTGGCCCTAATCCCATAGCATGGCTGTGGCACTTCTCTCGCGGAGTCCCCTGCACCCTCCACAGCCCCTGGGGACCTGAGGCACGTGGGGGCACACGGCGGGGGAGACTTAGCTGTGCTGTGCAGCCCCTGCTGTTGGTGTCAAGGGAGGAAGCTGTCCTCAGGGTCTTATGCTTAGCATGTGAGCCTTCAAATGGCCACCTTCCCCCAGCTTTTGTCTCTAGGAAAATGACATGCCGAGCACATATTGCCCTTTCTGAGATGCAGTGCGTTCCCATGGGGAATACCTAAATCCAGAGGAGACCTTGCTGTCTCCTGGAAGGAGAAGCTTATCATGATGAGGAAGATGCTATGGGCTGAGCAGCAGCAAAGTCCTAGACCAGCAGTCAGGAGACCTGGTGTATCCATCAGACAATTATTTACCTATTTCCTGATGTGGCTGAGCTTTACTCCTTCCCCCCCTTCTCAATTTTTCTCTAAGTAATGAAGCAATTCATTGTCAGTGCATATTTTAAACACTGACTCTCTCGGTTCCTGTCTTAGACCCAGCACATACTTCCCAAAAGTTTCCTGTGGGCCCCAGCTACAGCAGTTTAAACATTTTCCATCGTACGTGAAGCAGCTCTGTGCTGCCATGGGGTCCTTGGTTCCCTGACTTGCCTGGTCAGCCAGGGTAGTATCCTGTACCCAGCTCCTGCCTGGGACCTGCTGCAGGCATTGGGGTCATTCTCAGCCTGCCTTCACTTCTGATTGCTCTCTCACACTGAATTTGTCTGACCCGTTTGAGCATTTAAGTTCTTTGGGGAAAGCAACAGGAGCTGATCTTGGTTTGAGAATCAGTCTGTGCTACTGCAATGCAGTGAGAAAGGAGGACTGCGGTTTGATGTGCAGCAATAAAGGGGGGAATGCCTATCTTCACTAGGTGTCTTCACTAGACTATCCTCAGTCTCTTCCAGAGAGGAGAGGCAAGGTTGTTCCCAATGAGAACTGCTATGCTTGGGAAGCTGCCACTGAGAATTAGGAGTTTTCCCCTAGACAGCCTTTTCCAGGTCTGCTGGCAGGCCAGGAGACACAGACCCTGTTGGGACTGTAGCTTGAGCTACTCTTTCCCCAGTCTCACATAAACACAGCTCCCCTGCTTTCTGGGCAGCTCCTTGGATGCAAAGGCAACCTTCAGGGAACACAGATGAGGCCCCTCATCTATGCTTGAATATCTGGGTGCCTTCTACATTGTAAAGCTCTTGGACAAACAGCACTATCACAGGCAGCAAGAGAAGCGTGACACTGACTGGAGACTGAATCATAACGTGCTTCTCCTGATACTGTGGGTTAAAGTGCCTTACTCAACCTTTCTCCAGAAATTCAACAGAGAAAAGATTAGAAAGCAGCAGTGTGAAAGGTTTCATGCCAATGCAGGGTGTAAAACGTTTAGCATTAAGATGACAATTGTCCTTACAGTACAGTTTTCCATCATTGGGATCGCCTCTTTTTGAGGCAGAAGGACTGCCACAAGCCCCTGGGTTTCTTCCCTCCCTTGCGGGAGGCGGCGGGAGGAAGAGGGGTACCAGTGCCAGGGTGGCTGGTGCTCCCCTGCGGGACAGCTCGGCGCCAAGAGGTGAGGTCATTGCCATCAGGACGAAGCATAGCGTTGGCAGGGAGGAGGGCAGAGGCCTCTCCCTTCCCAGCTGTTGTGTGTCTCTGGGTCTGAGCGCACGCTGAGCCGCCAGCCAGGACACCGACAGGCAAAAAGACGCCCTGCGGGCCAAGCACCCTGCTTTTTAAAGCAAACTTTGCTTTGCAAATGGAATGGATGGAAAGGGTTTGGAGGAATTACAGCTCGCAGCCCCTCTCGCTTTCCTCCGTTTCCTCCTCCTGCGGGGCTGAGGGTAGCACTCATTTCAGGGCATGCAAACCCAGATCAGATTCTTTCCCATCCCCAGGCATTTACACCCAGAGTCACTTCTAGGGGATCATAATCTAGATTTTCAGTTTTAAAGAAGACTTTACAGTGATCTGAAAAGACCTTTGGCTCCTGTATCCTGAAGAAGCACAAAAAAAAGGCATCTTTAAGTGCTTCTAATTATACCTTTTTTTTTTTTTTTTCCCTCCTGCTTTACATGTTTTCCTGCTTGGGTTTTTTTTTCTTTTCTTTGCTAATTAGAAGACTAATTTTAGAAATTAGTCTTGTCCACTCTGGAAAACTAACAGAAAATTAGTAAAAACGTGGTAGCATGAAAATGAAAGTAAGCCCGGGGAAAGGTAATTGTTTATAACTGAGGGGTTTTGTTAACTCCTGTGCCTAATTAACATACTACAAAGAGGAGCCTTTGTTGAAACTTCCACACCCTGCTTTCTCAATTAAGGTACAAGAGAGATCATAATAAAAAGAGCTTGGAGACACTTGGTACGTCCCCTAGCAAAGCCAAACCTGAGTTAGCATTCCTTAAGTGAAGAAAAAAAAAATAAAATTAAAAAAATACACATACTTTCTTTTCCTGCATATGATTCTTTTTTCTCTACATAATGCAAAGCTCTTTCTCATGGATTCCTAGTGGGAACAAAACCCTTAAATTATGATCCTCATCACTGATGTGTTTTTAGCCCACAGGAAAAAGGGGCTGGGGTGATTATTTTCAGGGTTATGATGGCCGCTAGAAGAAACTTTGCAGGAAAGCTGAATCATCGGGTGAGCATCTTGTTTTCATCTTTTTGTGTTTTGCTATCCCACATCTAAGAGGCGGCTTATGAAAATTCAAAAGGCTTTTAAACATGTACATTCCTCTATAAAGAGTCAAAGAATTATAGGCTTCTGTGCTGTCTCACACTTAGCCGCAAACTTATATACAGGTGTGTCTTTAAAGTTCATTGTTAGATGCAGTTGTAATCAGGAGAATGGTAGAGCACCAAGTGGTTCAAGGATGCTTTTACACCATATGTAGACAGAGAAGACAGGAGGGAGTGGACAAGATTTACCACAGGTTGAATGCCTTGACCCATTAGGTAGAAGAGAGCAGAGCTATCTTCTTATTTCATGCTTTAGATTTGTATCACCGCTTGGGTCTGTAACTCAAAGTCCAAATACTCTCTTCCACAAAAAAATCTAACAAGCTCTTTTTTTTTCTAAGCCGGTGGAGAAGGCAGCAGTGTCTGCAGGACTCCTTCCGTCCCAGCCTAACACAAGCTGCTACCGCACGCAGAGGAATTTCACAAGAAGCCCCTGAGCACCTCTGTGCTGTGGGTTTGGTTCCTCTAACACTTTCCCGTCTCTTGGCAGCTAAGAAACACTGCAGAGCAGGTGCTAGCCTGCAGTTGGGCAGCTCAGTAACCTGCTACTTCTCAGTGAAGTATTGATTTTTGACAGGAATTGTGTTATGCAAACATGTAGGATGCCTAATGACTTACTTCTTTGTTCCAGAATAATCCCAGGAAATGATGCTCTGATAAATGGGAAGGAAGGTGACTGTGTTAAATGGAGCTCATCTGCACCTCAGCTAAAAGGTGGTTTCCCACAGTGATGGCACCTCATGTATCTCTGTTGGTATTTTCTCACATCCTACAAAGCTAACGCCTCAGTAAGTCCCGAGTAATTTTATGCCTTCTGTGCCAGTGCTGTCAGTTCAGTCTTCTGGTCCACGCACCTGACCCAAACATGGGGCTGAGAATTAGGGCAATGCACAGATCTTCTTTGTGCCCAGCTTCCTGCACTGATCCATATGTTTCCGAAGGCAGAGCAGACTGGCAAAGTCGTACAGAACAGTCCATGCTGACAGTGGGAGGCCGGGGGAGCTAGGAGAATCGAAGAGGCTCTCAAGGGAGCAGGACAAAAGTCCCAAATGTGGGAGGAAATTTTGGCAGAAATGAAAGGGGGTTTGTTGAGCAAAGCATGCACTGGCTCCAGACACACAGAGCTTGCAATATGTTACGCTGAGAATCTGTGGGTGTGTTTATAAGACCTGCCGCTGACTTGCAAGCACAAAGGATGTAGCCTCCTCTTATCAGAAAAATGTGGGCTTCAGTCTTTCAGAAGAGCGAGAACGAATGCTTGTGTAACTTCACATTGAGTCTTCTTTCTGGTTGTAGCCCTAAAGAATGGTCCCGAAGTTTGGCTTTGACCGGACCGACTTTGGTTTCTGGCAGACAAAAGTGGTGTTTTTAATTGTGGCAGGCTATAAACGAGTTAGTTCCCCTGCAGTTCCCACAACAAAGCTACAATGAGAATCTGGATGACTTTCTACAGCACTGGAAAAATCCCTTGTTCCTAGCATCTCTTGGGCATACTAGAATATTTCAAGCTAGTTTCACTTTGTCCTCAGCCAGTTCCCTGGAATGAGAACCACAGAGCCACTTCATTTGAGCAAATATTTGGCCTTGATTACTGTTGCAGGCTGAGCCCAAAAACAAACAGCAAACATGAGGTAAGCTGAGAGGCACCATTAGTGGAGCAAAAGCTCACACAGTAACCTCAGGAAAGGCAGCAAACTGAAAGTCGGGGTGCTCTCATGTTTTTGTAGAGATGAAAAAAATAAGGGTAGACTAAATTCCTGCTATAGCAAGATGCTTGGGGAGAGGACGAGAGAAGCGAACACCCAGTTAGATGCCTTTTGTTTAGAGGTCCGTAAAGGTGACTGATGCTGAAAAGCAATTAAAACAATGGAAAAAAAAATGTGAAGTAGCTAAACACTATCACCTTTATGTAGTCTCTGAACTTAGTCCTGTTTTCCAAATAGCACAGCCACCTTGCTACTGAATTCTCGGTTCTGTGAAAATATGGCCCAGCCTGAGACGTAGGGAAGGAAAAGAGAAGCAAAGGTGGTGTAAAGCTCTCCACAGCCCTACCTTATCAGGATGAATTAAATAGCATTTACATGGGTTTGTCAATCTCTTTAAAGCATTTTTTCTTTATCAATATCTGACCCAAGCCTGGTGAGTATGTTTGCTACCTGACCATCACAAGCTTGACAGGTGCAGGCTGACAGAGGGGCTGGGGAGGGATGTTACTCTCCTTTCAGCTTATCCTCTGCTGTGTAAGAAGAATGCCCCCAAGCCCTTCTAAACTCAGGAATTTGAAACATTTCTCACCCCCTCTGAGAAAGGGAGAAGGAAAAGGAGGTATTTGAGATGTGGTGTCTCTAACTCAACATGCATAATGGAGTTGTAAACCCATCTCGGGGTTTGGAGGAACTCGGAAGCTCCAAGAAGAGTTTTCCTCTGCCCAAGACAGAAGTTTTCATTTAGGTGTGTTTCCGAGGATACTTCCGTGACTTCAGTCAGAGCATGGCTGTTTGATAACCTGCTTCTCCAATACAGGTCCCTTCTACAAGATGGTGTCACTCTCATTTTATTGAAAGGAGGGACTCTGGCACAAGGTAAATATACTTACTGCGCTACATAACTGATGGGTAGAGATTTATGCCTCTGAATGGTATCCCAAATGAGCAGAGATGCTGTATGTAAGTGCTTCATTTTTCAGCTGCAGCTCTTGTCATTAATGTGTTAAGAAAGTAAAAACATGTTCCTCTTTTACTAAAGCTGAAGCGAGAACCACAATGAGGGAGCAGGAGTTCAGCAGGTTGTTCACATGGGGCTGTGTGGGTGGAGGGTTGGGGAGAGGTGAAAAGTAGAATAACTGTTTTACATGCTAGAGTATGCCAGGTATGGCTCCTCCCCTCCTTCCCAGTGCAGTTATAGTTCCCTCTTAAATTTTCTTCATCAGCAAAGTAAATTTGAAAGACTCCTGTCACAGTGCCTCAGTTTAATCCCTTCAGTTGTGCTGAAGCATCTCTCTGTGGGCATATAAACTAGATCAGTGAACTGATCTTTTTTCTTAACCTTCTTTTTTAACTCTACTTCAGTGATCCAGTTTACAATATGGCTTTTGAAACATCTGGATCAGCACTGCTGGAGCAGTGGTAAACTATGACACCGCACTAGGAACGAATGGCTAGTGGGAGAATAGACATCTTAAACCAGCTTCGCTGATGAAGAGGGCATGATGGAATCACACCCCAACTTATGAAAACGAGCCAATTAAGCCATACTTTTTCCACAGCCATGCCAGAAGTTGGGTAGTCATGCTAAGGGTAACATCATTCTGTAAGAGCTACTCTCCTTCTAACATCTGCTACTGGCTGCTTATGAGACAGGTTACTGGGCCATGTTTCCCTTAGTGTGGTGCCGTGCAGCTCTTTTATGTCAGCTGCTCCTGGTAGAATTTGGATGAACAGAGCTAGAACTTGGGCGTAAATGGTTAGTCACTAAATTTGTAAGGTCTGACCCCCCAGTGGAAACATGACTCGCTTTCACTTCTTCCACATCTTAAGTTCACGTCTTTCCACCTTCTGCACTCTCGCGGTTTGGATTTGGCATTTGTTACGGGTGCAGAACAATAAAGAATTGGTATAAGGGGAAAAGCAAGTTATGTGCTAAGAGATGGTAGCAGACAAATTTCAGGTTGTTCAGAGGCCATAGGCTTGAAGTCCACAGACATGTGTGGCTTGCTTCTACCAGACCCACCTCCAAAGAGCCATTTCCTTTTGTTACAGTACATGAAAACCCTTCAAGTTCTCATCTGCATTTATAGCTGCTGCTTTGTATGGGTGTACATATTAAAGGCACTCCAGAGCTGCTTTTTTTGAGACATTCTAATTATGAATCTGCACTGAAACTACTGATATTTCAGGCTTTTGCAAAAGCAGAGCTCAGGCTTCTTAGCAATACCAGATTGTGACATTCTCCAGATCTGTACATGTGCGGTTTCTGTCTAAAGCCACTGTGGTTAACATTTAGCAATGTGATTTCTCCAATGAAGTAAACACCTTTTGTCTCTGTCACTCTTCTTGTTTCACTCTCTCAAGCTTGTCAGTAAGAAACTAGTTTTGGAAGAGATTTCTTCTGCCTCGCAAAGCATTGGAAATTATTCACCAAAATTAATTCACCCACTTTACCTGTTTGTCAGATATAGAAATCAAATGTCCCTGCATTTATTGTTGATCACAGAAGTGCAGGCTTCTCCCAGGCATTGCTGTTTGCCAACAACCTTAAGCCCAATTGTCTTGGATTAGACCAGTGTAGGGGAAAACACTGTAGTTCAGCAAAGTGGGCATTTGCTTGGTCTGCAGTTAAGACTGGCAAATTGAAGAGGCATCTCTGGATGCTCACTGCTTAGTAGATTTTTTTTTCTGTCTAGAAATACTACAGTACCATTAACTTACTCACACCAAACTGGTAAATCTGTCTGCTGTTGAAATGATGTTTTTCAGAATTCAATGACCGTTACAGATTTGTTCTTCCAAAGGATGCTGGCTTGCAAACATTGATGGAAAATGTGAGTGAAGTTGATCAGAAGGATTCAAATAATCATCCTGTGAATTTGCAAAAGTTACGATGTATAAAATTAATATGATAGTTTTTTTTAGTCATACTTGTTTCTCTCTGAGGTGTGTTTCCTTTCCTAACTTCCTGCCACCAGATCAACACAAAAACCTGTTGCACTTATTTTCAAAGCAATCAAGCTACGGAAAACGGACATTTCAAATCTGACTTGCCTCAACTACCACACATCTATAAAACTGACCGTGAGGGAAACACACAGAGTTTTCAAAAGAGGTGGAATACACTTTTTGTTAAGGGAAAGGATGGTGTACTTGGTAGGTAGAGGATGGTAGGCTTAGTACTGACTGCTTTCCTTCACTTACTTTTCCTTTCTCAGCCACTTGGCTGAAGAGGCAGCCTCTCCTGTTCTTAAAAAGCTTTTGAGATATGTAGCTACCTCCACTGTTTTCATTCTGCTTCAATTTCGTGGGAGAATTTAAAACCCTGTTGTTCAACCAGTAAATATCCTTTCCATATGTTGGTCACTTTTTTTCATGGATAAAAATGAGTCACTGGATACTRCACATCATTTCACCATTTAAGGTATCTGGTTATGTAGGTATCTCTGGTTGTCACAATTCCAGCTTCCTTTCATTTTCTGCCTTGATGTACTAGCGAAGATCTATCCTGTATGTTCCCTTCTCACTGCCAAATTAAATTGTTTCTATTTTGTACCTGTACTTACATTTCCCATCTCTACCTTTAACAATGACTGTTCTGTATCCCTGATACTCAGCTGTACAAACCTCTCAGTGATTTCTCCCACTGCCTTTTGTGTCTTGAGATACAAAGGTCTAGCATTGTTTCCAAACTGCTGCAGTGAATCTCTCTAAACCTGAAGTGTTCCACTTGGACAAGAGGTGCTTACTCAAGACACTTCTCTGCTACCTTCTCTCTTTATTCAAGCCTCTTTCACTTCATTTGCCTCTTCCATTTGTAACTTTTATATCATCATCAGTAAACTTCACCTTGCATTTTCTGTCATTGGTACCTACATCTGCAAATCTACCTCCTCACAGAAAGCAGGRAACCCCAAAGGGAGGGAGCCTTGTGTTTCCTCATTCTTGTAAAATGTGCAGTAAACCTCATCTGCATAGCTGGGTCTAACATCTAGGCTCATATATGCTGTGATCTTTCCAGAAGGACTTTTGTCTTGCATCTTGGCTACCGCTTTCTCCTTTTTCCCTGTATTCGTCCACCATTGAAGAGCACTGTAGTAAATGCAAAGAGGCAGAATTACATCATCTCTCCTGTTACTGGCATGCCTGTCTTAATCCATTTCGAGCCTCTTTTAACATATACATCGGCTGTTAAAGCACCTCTGCAGCATCAGGGGCTGATTACACCGATGCTTCTGCTTGCCCCAGTTCTGCCCCTTTATCGGATAAAACGGAATTCTGGCTTGCATGTTCCTCCTATCGCGGTTATTTTGCACTGTAAGGCAACAGGCTTGGGTGGGGACTTCTTGAGCGGGTGGGGATTCCCCCCACCGTTTCCGGGGACTTCAGGCACGGCCTCCGGAGGACGGGGCCGCAGCCCATCGCCCTGCTCCCGGAGGCTGACCCCGAGTTCCCTTCTCCCAGCCCTGGGGGCACGCCGGGGCCGGCCAACCCGAGGCCCTGCAGAGTGCCAGCGAAGCAGCGTTTCCGGGGCGGCAGAGGCTGCCGCCGGTGCCCGCCCGGCGCGGGGCATTGTGGGGCTGGCCTGGCACGGCCTGGCGCGGGGGGTTGTGGGAGCAGCTTGGCACGGCTCGACCCGGTGGGGAGGAAGGGAGCGGGGAGCTCGGCCAGGCCCCGTGGCCGGCGGGGGGGGGAGGCCGGGGCGCGCTGCCCGCCCCTCCCGAGCCCCTCGGCGGCCGCCGCTGCCGGCCCGCGCTGCGCCCCGCCCGAGCGGCTGCGGGGCTGGGCTGGCCCGCCGAGGGGCGGGGCTCCGCGCGTGCCCGGGCGTTGCTAACGGCGGAGGGCGCGAGGCACCGCCCCTTTCCTCAACGGCTCGCCGCTTCCTCAACGGCTCGCCTCCGCCCTGCGGCCGACTCCTATTGGCGACGCCGGCCGTCAGCTCTCCGCAGCCGGTGCCGCCATTGGCTGGCGGTGCCGCGGGGGGGGGCGGGTCGGCGGCGTTGCTGGGCCGCGGCGGCTCCTCCCGGCCAGGCGCCTCGCAGTGCCGGTGAGCGAGAGGCGGTCGCGGTGCCTGCGGGAGGAGCCGGCAGCGTGAGGACGCCACTCTCTCGCCGCGAGGAACGCAGCCGCCGCCGCCGCGGCGTTTACCCCCCTCCGACGTAGCCGGGCTCAGGTGAAGCCGGTCGGGTGGGGCGGTAAGGGGGGGCGGTGGGCGCGGGTGGCCCCGGTTTGTCCCCCCTGGCGCCGCGCTTCCCCTCTCGCGGGTTTCGCGCCTCTTTGTCCGGCAGGGCGAGGAGGTGCCGCTCTCCCGCTGCCTTCCTCCGCCTTCCCCGCGGAGCCGGGCGGCAGGCAGCCCGACCTGCCGTGCCTGGGGTGCTCCCTGTTCCCCCCKCCCTGCCCCTCTCCTTCGGGGGCGTGTGTGCCGCCGCGCCGTGCGCCGCACGGTTGCATTATGCCCAGGGAGTTGCCTCTCTCCTCCCTCCACGCCCTGCTAACTGGCCGCCTCGGAGGTGGGGTGGTGTTATTCGCGCTCTTTTTCACCGGACCGTCCTCTCTTCCCTCCCTCCAGTGCGTTTCCCCCTTTTCCCCCCTCGCGTTTAAGTGTCTGCCCTTTGGAAGTAACGGGTAGGGAAAAATAGGACCGTTTGGCAGCTGTCAGGGCTGTAGCCTGAGTCACAGGCTGACAATCCTCCTGCAGACATTGCAATGGGCTTGGCTTCCGCCCTCAGATCTCGACTTCCTCGTTCGGTTTGGTCTGTACAGTGAAGCCAGGAGAGAGGGAGGAGGGAGTGACAGGGCAAGATGAAGCTTGCAGTAAAAACTCTTGCAGATAGCTTGTGCTTTCAGGCATCACCTCCAACCGAGTAGGAAAAGTTCTCCAGCTTTTAGTGATATCGTTACCAACCCATCTCCAGTAGGTGTGGAAAGTAGTAAGTTTCATAGCCCCCGAGCGTGGTGTGTACCCAGTGGGTTTAATAAGGATTTGCCTAAACACAGGGTGTTTTAAGGATTTGCCTAAACACAGAGTTTTAAAGCAATAACATCTTCTGGTAATAAAGTGGAACTTTTCAGAAGTAAACTGCATTAGTTGGGAAGCTCTTCACGCACTGGCTGTTAAATTCCCTTTTTTTTTCCTCCTTACAGTTCCTTTCCTTCCTCCTTTTTTCCTCTTGAAACACCGTTTGTGCTCTTCATCTTTCTCCTTCCATAGGTTTTTCTTGTGTATCCTATGTCATGATGTCCTGAGCTGCACTCCATCACAGTGGACTAAGAACCTAAGCCTTTTTCTAAGTGAGCAGGTCTGTCCTAAACACAGTAATCTCTCAAGTAACGCATAAGAAATTTGTGCTTCAAACTTGAAGAGATATTGTAGTAGATGGACTTTAGCCTGCAGACTACAATTTCTGTGCCTCTGCCCTACACTGTAAAGAAATATAAATTAATTTTCATGGAGGCTATTGAACCATGGCTTGAAAGATTAAATTGCACATCCTTAACTCTCTTATACATCTCCTGTCTGTAAGCCTAGGAATGGTAAAGTTTTAACTCCAAAGTAACAGCGCTCTAATCAGTTACTGCTTGTGTAAAGATGCTTTTGAAATTAGTCACTAGGTAACAATGTGACTAAGTTCACTTGTCCATGGCATTCCAGTAAAAATGGCAAATCATGGTGCAGATATGTATTGACTCACAGATGCACTGTCTGCAACTGTAGTGCTCTCTCCCAAAGTTTAAATGAGATAAGCAAATATTTTTATTAACTACAAAGTTGTAATGAGGGGGAATCAGTTGATAAATGTAAGGGGAGCTGCCTTTAGCACAAAAGAGTTTTGAAGTTGTTAATCACAATTGCCAAAACTGTATAAACACAAGATTGTGCTGCTAATCTGACCTTGTAAAAATAACTAGAATGAAATCACGCAACAGTTCCATGAAGCTCCATGTCAGGTGGAACTGTTTAAATTGACATGTTCTCCTTGATGGCTTTATTTGTTGCACTTATTCATAGTGTGTGCACTGTCTTTCTGGAGGTGGACAGGCAAAATTTTCAGTAACTGTAAGTTAGCTGCAAAATTGCTAGTAGTGGATAGAAATGGGAGTCTGAACTTCTCATATTTACTGACCTGGAACCTCAAAGTGAGTATGACCAGCATGAAGCTGGGAGTTATGTGGTTCTTTTTGTGATATGGTGTCATCTCTTGGATGCTTGACTTGTGTAGCCAAGATCTGATTTTGAAAGTTCTCTGGAGAAGAGACTTCAATCTCAAAGTTTGCTCTGCTGGGTAGCATGTGGCTTTTTCTGTATAAACAGGAAGACTAAATAGTCGCATTCTGTCTGTCCCAGAAGAATGGTTGTAGAAACTGAAGGCCTTTTATTGGACTTTGTTTGCATAGATTGTTAGAATATTCCTACCATGGTTCTGGGATTATTTTTTTTTTCTTTCAAGTTATTCTTGTATGAAAAAAGTTGCCAGGGTGATATTTTCATSTGAAGAGAAAAAGAAAGAATAAGCTTTTTTCATTATTTCCTCTAGGTGGATTTTGATATACTTCAGAATGTTTTAAGAAGACAAATAGGTAGTGAGAGCTATACCGTAATCTTTTAAGTGAATCAGTAATGAATAAATAATAGTAATAATAATAATTAAAAAAAAAAGAATAAAATTACTTGTCCGGTAAAGTTGTAGGAAAGAGATTAGAAGAATTTCTCACTGAGGAGGCTGAAATAATCTGTGTTGTCCAGCACATTATTTTGGTATTATAAAAAATTTTGGAGAGTGTTCAAACTGTGTAGCTGCTGGTAGCTCTAATACTCATGTTTGAGTTGAAAACTGTCTGGTGGAGTCAGATGCCACAGGTGCTTAAATCTCTTTGCAACAGTACTTGGCACTGCAAATATTTCTACTACAAATGCTGAGACTTACATTTACCACTGCAACAAACTATCTTGAAAACTTGAACCATTATTATCTTGGCACGTCTTTAAAAATAATGTACTAAATGTTTATAATAACTAATTCACAGGTTAGTCCTCTGTCAGACTATTCACATGCAGGTACAAGGGAGTGTATTGGCATGGCTACTAACTACATGAAAATGTACTTCAGTTATATTGGGAGATTAAAGTGGTCTGTCTATACCCAAAAATTCAGGTTTTGTTCTGTTAATCTCTGGGATACTGAACAGATGGGATGGGACGCGTGTCATAGGTATTGTGATTTCCGAGCTGATTCTGCTGAATCTTCTGCTTCTACCCCCATCCCTAGGCCTGTGTCTTGCCCAGATCTATGCCACTTATGAATCAGTGTGACTATAATAGGGTGAGATTATAAGCGGACCCACTGGAGGCACAGGAACCCATCTGGTTAATGCAAGGTGTACCAAAAGGGGAAGTCAAAGTTCTGCTTTCTTGCCTGGTAACTTCAGGTTATTGGGTAACGTGCTGAAGCTAACTGATGACTAAAGTGTATTTTAGAGGCCCAGAGTTAGTGTGCACACCTACTAAAAGGTGTCCAAAACTTTAATCCTGAGTGTATGATTTAATACGGCTTTGTTTGTTTGACTCAGTAATGCACTTGGTGCCCTCTAACATCCATTTTTATCTTTGATTTCTCATATAAATATCTTATTAGTCTTTGTTTTCTTAGTTTATAATTGAGGCATGGCTGTTTGCATGTTAAGTAGAGAAATTGTGTGCCTGATGTTAAGTCTTCTGTGGGTTGGAACAAAACTATAATAGCGTAGGATTGCCTACAGCAGCATTGTTTTTGCTGGCAATTGCTCTAGCTTAATGGTGGCTTGGTGACCTTGTACCTTAAATTTCTTTTCAGTTTAAGCACACCATGGTTCTAATTGAGTTTCCCAGTGTAGAAAGAGATGGAAACTAGCAACCTGATTTAAATAGGGTATGATGAGACAAAAACACAAATGCAACTTCTGCCCTGGAAGCTAATGCAAATGGGTGTTGTCCAACTAAATGAACTGCATCAATTTGCAGGTTCATCTTAATTATGGTTTATTCGCTTCACTTTTTTCTTTAGCGGCTGTGAGAACTTGTTCTGAGTACTTGAAGTAATAATGTCAACACTGATTCGTCTTGCAATCCCAGGCTACTGTGGTGGCTTAACATCTTCTGACCTCACTCCAACCCAGTCATGTTCAGCGTAATGGACTAGTCCCTGTTTTCAGTTAATGGCCCTTTGGCCTGTTACTGTTCAGCACAATATGTTGCCTTTCTGAGCATCCTAAAAAGTCTAAAGAAGTAGTGTGTCTACAATTTTCCAGTGATGGAACTGGGATTGATTTCRTTGTAAAATACTTCAGGAGCTAGTACTGCTAAGTCATGTCCTTCTTAAATATGGCAAAGTGGAAACTGTAAAATTGATCTAGCACGCTTGTCTACTGCAAATTATTTCTTATAGAGGTATTACAAATGTATTGCTGTTGGATGCAGAGAGGTATAATAGAATATAACTCTGCATACTGTGGTTTGACTCCATGACCTCCTAATGAAATTTATGCCTCTAGAGTTTTGTACATAGGGTTTGGATTCTGCTTGTCTTCATGACTAGAAATTTGAATTTCTCCTAATGCATGTATGCTGACTCTACTGAGAGTAGTAAATAAAACCACATGGATGAATGATTTCGGTAAACTCAAGCTAATAATTAATATATGTTGAGGGAAACTTAACTTGGAAATCTGTATCATAAAGTCTCCTTAACTGATGAATACTTGCATTCATCAAGAACTACCATTTTAATGAGTCTCAGCAGGAAATCCATTGTGATCTATGCCTCAACACAGAATTGGAGATCTGATTTGAGTGAGAGCAAAGCAGGCATTCAAACTTGTAAGAAAAGAGATTTAGAGAAATTTTACAGCTCAACTTTGACAGTCCTGTGCAGTCAGGTGTGGTTTTTTTTTTCCTGTTGGGCAGCTTCCTGTTTAAAATCTAAGATTTCAAGCATACTCTTGTAATAGTTTACTTCCCTTCTTATTGTTTGTAGTGATGAGAGTACTGTGTTTTTCTTTTAAGGTCAAGACTTCACTAGTTCACTTGAATTTAGACTCTTCTAGTCAACCTTGGAGGTGCAGTAGATTTGACTTTGGCTAAAGTCAGTTGTGGCCAACACTCAATCCACCTAGTTTTACTGACGTACTTAGAGTTGATTTAAATATCCAAGAAAAAAAAATGGAAACACTGAATTGAACCTACAGCAAAATTTCAATAAAAAAAATTAATTTCAGTTGCTTCTTTTTCTCCAAATGTGACTTAWAACAACTGTTGTATCAGTTTGTAGGTAAATTTTTAGTCAGTAAGCTCTTTTTGGCAGTGACTGTTACACTGTAGGTCTGCTTGCCGTTTAGTGCAAGAGGTTCCAGTCTTGCTGTGCTCCGAATCAATAAAATCAATTATTCTCAAATATTTTGAGAAAAGTGTGAGTACAAATTAATTTTCATTGATAGTGTTTCTTTTTCTTAAATTGATAGTCTGTCTTAGGCATATTCAAACAAATATAAGATGCTTAAATGTAAGAAGTTGGCAACATACTGAATGTAAACCTGAAGTCAAACGAATGAACTGGATGAGAAAGTTCCTGGCTAAGCACTTGGAACTAGTTGGTTGATGAGGTAAATTGACTTTTGACAGGTTTTTTTATGTAAATGAAGAAAAATACTCTCTGGCTTCTGTTTTGGCCATGTCATTCATAATTTAAAATGTAGAGGAAGGTATTGACATTTTTCTTTGGTCTTTTTTYTTCCATTTTTTGGGTGGTTGGGGGGTGGGTGGCTGTGTTTTTCACTGTGTGGAACAGATCAGAAGGGGTGGATTTGAGATTAAGGTATCCAGAAACAGGCAATTTAATTAAAAAATTGCTGATTACAGATAACTATCTAGAAAACCATTTTAGTTGCTTTTTGTTTGTAAATGCATCTGAAGTAGTCCAAGAAAAACATTTTTTTTTGTATTAATGGAATTTTATTTTTTTAGCAGAATACCACTTAATGTATTTTATTCTTCATAGATGTTGTTCAGATGTCTTTATTTCTGTTGTTCAGAGATAGAGATGTGTTTGTCTCTTTTTGACATCAAGTAAAATGTATTCAGACTTTACAGAATTGTTTAAATAAATGGATATAGGAGTATGGATATAGGTATATGGTAGACTACTTACAATAATTAAGTAATTGGATACTTGAAACTGTCATGTTTCAAATGGACGTGTCTGCTTACTGACAGAGGGAATTTTCTTTCTTAGAGGAGCATAAGTACAAAATAAGATTTGTCTGCAGGCACAAAAACTCTTTAAACTGTGACTTAAGATTTGTGACTTAAACCAGTTCACTTAGCTTTTATCGTCTGGGTTATATTGCAGTATAAATGCTTATAGCAGATACTAAAGTCTTTGACCTTTCATTACGCAGTAAATTATTCTGAATTGTTTTAATGGCCCTTCCCAAGTCAAAGTTTTGCGCTGATGAACTTGAGCTTGCAGTTTAATGCAGTATATGATGGGAAATGTAAAATGAGAACACACAAATGTGATGAGGAAGATGTATTAGTCATAATTTTTCTTTAAAAAAGGGATTGCCAATTTATTAGACAAACTGGTATAACTTCTAAAAATTAAGTATCTACATATTCTCTGCATAGCACTGGCATATATGTGTGCATAGCCAATGTACCTTTTTCCTCCACATAGTGGGAGTTAATATTTTTACATGGCAAATTCTAAGTTTTTTCCTAATGGGCAGAACTATTAGATTTTAGTAGATTTTAGTTCTTTAATGCTCTAAAAACTTGATGTAGATTTAACTGATAAATATTACCACACTGTTTTATACCAATTCTGTCAGGAAAAAGTATTCCTGCAGTAATGGTTCAGCTCTTGCTCGTGTAGACAAGGAGAAGAATATCATAGAATCATAGCATGGTTTGGGTTGGAAGGGACCTTAAAGATCATCTAGTTCCAACCCACCTGCGATGGGCAGGGACAGGTTCCACTAGATCAGGTTGCTCAATGCCCCATCCAGCCTGGCCTTGAACACTTCCAGGGAGCAGGCATCCACAACTTCTCTGGGCAACCTCTTCCAGTGTCTCACTGTAGTGTGTATGGTTGTGGAGAATGTTGTTAACTATGGTGGAAACACATGAAACAGTTCTGCTACTCTATGGTCAGTGTTTCCTCATGTTGTTTTCTATCCTGCTATGCCAGAAAGCAAAACTTTGTTGGAAACTTCCAAATTATATTTGCCTCCTCTTATTGGACCGTGGAATGTCATAGTACATCAGTCTCCTGTCAGAAGGGGATAATTTTCTTTTTTTCCAAAAGAGTATTTTCCTGTAATGCCAGAATAGAGAAGATTTTATATGCCATATAGCCATGATTGTAACAGTTCAGACTAGGTTCTTACTTCAAGTACCCTTGCTTTAACTCATTTCAGATTGAAAGATGAGTCCTTTCTTGTCCTTTAATACAAGGATCAGTGCTTCAGGAGATCCAGACAGGAGGGCATGGTTGGGTGAATTCTAAAATAAGAGATGCCTAATGCTGTTCCTTTTTAAAGATTGATATATTTGACATTTAGGGAAGAAAGCATAGGTCAGGAAAGGAACAAGCTAACCAGAAAACGAGCACGAGGCTGAGGTGTACAGACCAGGCAAGTGTTCCTTGTGCGCTCTGCCGCACTGGGGACTTTCTCTAGAACATTGGTTATAATGGATAGCTAAGTAAGGAGCCAYGAAGCTGTGCAAGACCTTGAACACAATAGGGAAATGTCGCAATCGGAATGTTTCAAAGTTTTTGATATTTATGCTCTGCGAGGTTGTTTTCAACCTGGCCTCCTTATACACCCTGGAGCTTAAGGCTATGTAGCTTTTCTGTCAGTGTAGGAGTTGCTGTTGTTCTCATGTCCAGAAAGAGTCACACTCCTCCTGCCCCCCACCTCCAAGACCTTCATAAACAGTCCTCTTAATGAATCCTTAGGTATAGCTAGAAGAGTTGAGAGTCAAACTTGGACTCTGTAAAGGTGGTAGACTTCTCTGTGCCAGGGTTTTTCCCTACCATCCCCATAGCTGCTGTTAATGGTGGAGCAGAACTATTTGAAACAAGAATAAAAGTATGAGATATAGCAGAAGGCTGTTTGTACACGGTCATAGTTTGGCACAGTAGGTTTAGTTATAAGTATCCAGAGAAACTTGGTTCCCTGCTGCAATGTAAAAATAATCTTTTCAAGAACGGTTTGCCAGATGTATTTGCACTGATTCTTGGTTCTTTCCAATATGAGCTGGAAGAAGATTAGTGTTATTGATGCTGAGATCAAAGCAAGTTCTCAGTTAACGTAAGCAAGAATAATTGCTCCTGTAAGATGACTTTATCTTAGCCACATACATGCTAAATATTTGTTTCTAAAAGAGTGAACCAGAACTGTATTTTTCTTCTCTGTATTTAGGTATAATTGTTTTATTCCTTGTTCCCTCTTGCGATGAAATGAAACCTGGAGTTGATGAAGATGATAGGGAGTGCTAATTGATACAGAACTGTGTATTGGAAGAGCTGCCTTACACTTCAGTGCCCCAGAGAGTTCTTGGCAGATACCTTTTTAGCCTTAAATCAGAATATTAGGGGAGGGATGAAAAGTGACCCTGAGATAACAAGGACAGGCTGAAACTTTGCAAGCTCTTCCTCCCTCCCTCATGCCATGTCCCTAGGGAATTCTGCATGCCTGATCAGAACTTTTGCAGTCCATTATGCCTCCTGAAAACAAGTCTTCCAGCAAAACAGCTTGAACAGCAGGGATGGGCTGCAGTTTTCTGAACTACAGCTGTCTCCTTAAGTGGGATTACTTTGCTGAGTGGTCACGAAGAATGTGTTCTCCCCCTGGAATGTTTTCCTTGTGGGCACACTGTCTCTGGAAGAAGAATTCTCTCCTCTGCTGAGAAGGCATGTACTGTACACGCACTAATGAGAAACAACAGTTGCAGAAAGTGTATTATGCAGGATTGTAAACTTTGAATATTTATTCAAAGTGAATGGGGTTGGGTGGCAGCCAGCCTAGCTTTGTCATGCTAAAGACTGGACTTGAAATCAACAGAAGGCTACCCTCCCCCTCCCTAAACCAGTGTTTGGTGTGTTTAAACAATGTGCACAGGCTTCATAGAACTGATTAACTTTATTGGTGCCATGCACATGGTAATGTGTCTTTGTCTCTCACTGAACTGAGAAGGTGCAATTAAAATAGGGGCAAGCATACCCTCCATAGTATTAACTTAGGAAAGCTATGCCTGGCCATATTAACTGACAGTGGTTAATTTCTTTCCGGTATGCAGTCCAGTTGCCCAAGATCGTTTCTGTGCTTGTATAAGCCGGTCGTGAAGCCTGCATTATCCTGTTGTCACTGTTTGGTACCCAAAACGAGCCTCTTCAGATTGGCATTAATTTATGTTACATCTACATGTGCTGTGCTTGTAGCTTCTGTTCTCCCAATCTTGCCATTGGTTTGAACCCAGTGGAGAGAAAAGGTGACTACGAAGTGGCATGTAAGGACAGTGTCTTACTTGTATATGGCTTTGTGGCCTTTGCAATTTGCCRTGGGAAGTCCCAGCTTCACAGAGCAAACCTTCTGTGTCAGCTGGTACAGTAGAATATGCAAGTACTGCTTCACACATACCAGAAAGTGGTGCTTGACAGCTGATGAAGAGAGCTGGACATAAAGAAACTGAGAAACATTTATTCCATGTTCATTGTTCTGAGGATATGTGCCAGGTACCTTTAGGCCACCTGGAAGATACAGAATTCCTTTCAACTTCTTTTTTTCTGTCTTGCATGTAGTCTGGTCAGTAGATCACTTTTGTGTAATACAGGCATCATTTAGACATTAGATAAGTAGATTCCTCCTTCTTGATTGTTGGATCCCTGTGCATACGGAGAAGGCACTTCGTGCTCTACCTTGAGTTTAACTTACAGTAATAAACACCGTAGCTGGCAAGTCTGGGCAGCACTACAGTCAAACTGAATATGCAACAATAATTGCCAGCAATCTGCATTCCAGTTGTGAAATAAATCTTTCAACAATGTATTG
The DNA here is from genome assembly GCA_030449065.1 of Oceanodroma leucorhoa. Lineage (NCBI taxonomy): Eukaryota > Metazoa > Chordata > Aves > Procellariiformes > Oceanodroma > Oceanodroma leucorhoa. Next base: position 2,580,901 of record JASVER010000071.1, on the reverse strand, counting down.
TGTGCGTCAGACTGTGACTAGAGAGGAAAGCAGTGAACTACAGTAAGCCTAATAGCAATCATTGTGAATCCCAAATAAAGCTGAACTAGAAGAAATGAGTCTGTGTGGCAGCACAGCATTCTGAACAAAAAGGGTAAGTGTAGCTGAATGCCTTCAGCTCAGGGGGCTGTCTGTGAGGGAGTATTAATTGCAAACTCGTGTACTTGTCTTTTAGTGGGATAACTGAAATTCATGATTCTTGAGTTCAGTCTGAAGCATCAGGCACTGGTATGTCACAATATACTGAACTTGAGAAACAAGCAGATATAACCAGTCCGTCAGTTCAGCTTCCTGCCAGCTTTTCCCCTTCCCTTCCTCTCCCCCTCCCCCCTGCGATTCATTTCTCACCCTTAGTGATTCAGACTTCAGTTTTTATATAGGTGTTACTTACAAATTGGAGCAGTTTGTGCTAACGAACTTTGCCGTTTTCTTTCCTGTAAACATCCTGGCACGTGGAGCTGTGAAGTGTCAGCCTAGTATGTCCTAACAGATGAGGTCTGAACAGTTTCTTGGTAAATACAAAGGAATTATAGTTTGTGGGGTTTTTATTTTGGTGGGTTAGGTTTTGTTTTTTTAATGTTATCAGTTCATGGTCACTGTAGGCAGTCTGGACACTAAAGTCTACTTACTGTGCTTTCTAGTTGCACTTAATGCAACTGTTTCTGTTGATTTGATGAACTGTATTCAGCTAGCTGGGAAAAGTAAAATAGTTGAGTTTGCAAAAATAATGCAAATATTAGCTGTTCAGATTGCATGCTTAACAAGGACATCAYATGAATGTTACTGACCAAACTTGGTTTGAATCATTGGCTTCTTCTCAAAGTCAGATTATTTTTTAAATGCTGTGTRTTAACAAAGAATCAAGTTTCTTCACGGAAGACAATTTAGTTGTAACTGAAATGGAGCTGTAAGTGACCGGTAGTGCTGTAATTTTCTAGTGTAAAAGTCTTGTCTTGCCTGTACATTCCTTTTGCTCTGTGAATGGGCTTTTTGCTTTGTATGCCATTCTCTCACAACCTGCTAAAGGTAAGCCAGTTTGGAAAATGGCATGGGAACTGTGTTCCTGCAATACTTTTAAAATGTGAACTCTATAAACAAAGGGAATTAAACTTATTTTAGTCTAAACGTGTTTGCTATTTATTGTTCATTCTTTTTGTCACTCTGATGTTTAGAGTAGTTCCTCTTCCGCTGCTAGTATAAAAGCCTCTAGACAAACCACGTGGGGGATTATTTCATGTGAAATCACAGAAAGTTTTTATATCAGTGCCTTACTGGTGGATATGAAGCAGAAGAAAATGTCTAGTAATTATCCACATATGTCCCTTTTCATGCAGGCTCAGTCTTATAGCAAGGTTCTGAAATGGTGATCTGAATCAGCAAGTATACAGTACATGTATCTGGCTATTTTATGTTCTCTGTAGCCCARTATTTCACAAACTTCTCACAATTCATTAAAGTAGGGAAACGGTTTGTGATTAAAGCTTGTTCCAATGTAGTAATGCATCTTTGCTAATAAGCTGAAGGCTAAAAAGAAGTGTGGTGATCCGGACTTTAATGATGGTTCAGATAACTCAAACTAGAGTTTGAGTTGCCTACCTAGTGCTCTAATACTTGCTAGTAAGTGTGATGCTTTAACTGTTGCGGTTAATGCTCTTCTGAATATATTAATTCTATTTCTACTTTAGTCATTACCTTGATAGTTCAGCATAGCCCAAGCTCATCTTATTGAGCAGTGGCTCAGTCCCAGAAACAATTCTGTGGCTGCTGACAGAGTAAACATGGGGGGGATAATACAAATAGTTCTGGAAAACTAAATTGCAAACAGATAATGTTCTATGCTTTTAGGAGTTGCAAAACACTGTAATCCAAAGGAAGGGACCTTATAGCAGAGGCAGCTTTTAGACCTTTCCAAGCCAGACAAGGTGTTTGTTTCCAGGTTTTTGGGAAGCGCTTGATACTTTAAGTAGGGAGAGGAGTGTGTGAAGTGTCTCATAATTCAAGCCTTAAGGCTATGAAATTGTAGGAGGCTAAGGCAAACTTCTGTCCATATGATTGTATTCAAATGAGAGTTTTGGGTAATTCTGCCTAGTTCAAAGGAAATGCATGGCATCTTAACTTAAAGCCAGTGTTTAATTTGTTCATCTCAAAAGAATCTGCAGGGAAATATATATGTAAAGGGTTCTTGAAATTTTTTTTAAGGTTGGACTATATACTATTAATGTCTTGGTCCCGTTCTACTCATGACTGTAGGGATTGCTTTGCCTCCATCTGTAACTGTATGGCATCTTTGTGGCAACTATGTAGTTAGTTAAATGGCGAAAGAATGTCTTTTGGCAGGTTTGACCAGCCTGTTCCTCAGACTGCTACAAACCACAATGAGGGAGCATACTGGGTTAACAGGGAAGTGACTGTAGTATTTCATTTTTGGAAACAATACTAGGAAGGAGGTGTTTAAACTCAAAACAAGGATGGTCTGTCTTTCTTCTGTAGTTTTTGGTCTTCTTACCTATAGACTGGTGTTGCATCAAAAAGGATATTGTTAACGGTGTTCTCATCTGACAGTTGCACAATAGGCATGTAAAGATAAATGTCCTTGCCCCACGTAATTATGTACACCCAAAATGCAAACTAGTAGGCAAACAAATTGCTTCCTAATTTGTTCCTAAAATGGTAATGACTTGCATTCATTGCAAGTTGCTGTAAGGCTGTAAGAGCTTACTGGGCTTACTTCCTTGACCACTCAAGGGGTTTTTAGAAATGCCCAGTGAAATAGCTAGGAAGATACGTTTTGGAGCCCATGAGATGGAACTTGCTGAATCTGATTCCTTTGGTACTGTTCTTGTGGAGAAGGCAAATTAATGGTTGGTTTGTGGTATTGCTAGTTTAGAGGCCCTGTGGGTTAGAAGTCAGCCTTGAGAATAGCACTAATACCATGTTATCTTAGCATGATCCTCCAGTTTTTTAGTTCTAGTACCTGATGATTCTGTTCTGGAGCATATGAAAACTAGTTTTGAGATGCTGGTAAGACTGTTTGCTGCTGCCATGCGATAGGGCAATTTTCAAGTCTGTTTAAAGTTTGAGGTGCAGACCATCTTTGAATCTCCTCACTATTTGGTAGTRCCGGCATAAAAACTTAGTGTTTGGTGAGATTTTAGAATAGCCATGTTAGGCTATTTCTTTTCTTACTGTGAAAGTTTTTGTTTTCAGTCCTGGGAATAAAAAGGGATAGATGCTACAGAATGATCCCTTACTGGCTGAAGAATGCAGTCTTGCTGTATGCAAGATAATTTGGGGTTCTCCTTCTGTGAGGAATTTGATTAACCTCTCTGTAGCTATCTTCTTTCCTTAGTTCTCTTCAGATCTAGAACTGGCTGGGGATACCCTTTGAAAGATTTCTTGTCGTCTTATGTATTTCTTATCCAAAAAGAATTAGTCTTTATCCCAGAATAAATCTCCAAGGTGTATTGAATGCATGTACCCTAACAGTAAGGAAGTGAGAAATATGTTTCAGTGTAATGTAGGACACTTCAGATGGCTGGTTACTTAGGATTGCTCAGGAAATGATGAAACTGAATTTAGCTGAAGCATACTGCCTCTGTGTCCTGCCTGATTATAGCCAAAAAAGGCAACTGGTTAGATTCTGGGAGTTGCATAGGCAGGAAACTGTGTAATGGAGGGTAGAGCACAGCTGTTGCCTTGCCAAACCTGATACARCTCTGAACACAATTGAATATTTATTTAATTTCTTTTTCCTTTTCCCCTCCTTCCCTCCACTGACTTTTCTTAACCCTTTGACCACAACCTGCAGATGATACTCTGCAGTGTCATGGAGTCTCAAGATCTTATGTTGAATTGTTAGTTTTCTCTATTTCCTACATACTCTGTCAGGCTAGCTGTTGTAGTGTGGTCTTGGAACTCTCTTGACAGCTCAATTTTTTCATGGCAACCTCCTGATTGCTATATCTCATCTCTGCAACAAATCTCTTCATTGCGTACCCATTAAAATCTGGATTTTCAATAAAAATGTGAAAAGCTAGGGAGGAGGAGTTGTTCTGAAAATCACCATTGCGGTGACTGAGGTGGAAGTGTCAGTGACCCTGTGGGGAAGGAAAAATGAGGGAAAATGTAGGATAGCTGCTTGGCATRTCCTGTAAGACTTATGACAAAGATTTTAAACTCAAGCTAAAGGAAACGATTATTTATAGAGTAATTTTTCTCTTTGTTTGCTAAAGAATTTTTGACTGTGAATATACAGCTATCCATACAGTCTCTGGCACAGAGTTGCATACCACCTGCAGTGATACATAGGTTGAAAGGAATTTCCCTACATGCTTACAAATGACTGGTGTGGGCATTTGTGCCCATCATTATTATAGCTGATGTTTTTCTGGCTTCATTCACTGCTTGCTAATGCTGGGACTCAATGTCTATTGTTGCTCTCATGCATGTTTCGGGAGTTGAACTGCTTCTGTTCTGCTCTCAATACCTTTTTGTCTGCGGTATCTATAGTCAGACTTCACCTATTTGATTTGGTTTGTAAATATGGTATGTTCTGTAGAAGAGTTATCCCTGTAGATCCTGACAGCCTTCCATGACATGAATATTGATATTTTCATTTCCTGTTCTTTTTGGTGGTAAAGAGCTTTAGCTTCTATCCAAGTTATGAAAAACATATATTGAGGACATTGGTATCTGTGAGGAAGGATCCAAGAAGTAATGTTTATGGGACCTTGTAAAGAGGCTGTTGTTACATGGTTTAATGAGCCTTGACGCATGCAGTCCTTTCTTCTGATTGAAAGGATTTCTGAATGGCATCAATAAAATTGCTGCCTTATAAACTGGAAAATCCCTGGCAGTAGTGTTCTGGTTTTGATGAAACACTAAATCTAGGGTGYCATTTTCTGAGCATGCTGCCTAAATCTCCCTCTTGGTAGGTTGGTACTCTCTCCTCTACCCAACCACAGCTTCATAGGAGGATCCCAGTAGAGGATTTTTGGCTGTAAAATTTCCTGATCACAGGTTTATTCTGTTACTGTCTTGGAGGTATTTTTGCTACTGAATATTATCTACAAAAAAGATACAAACTGGTGGGCTGGGTGTTGCTACTAAGCTGGTGATGGAAAGTATCTAATGTCGGTCTTAACTGGTGTCCTCAAATTATCGATGATGCCTTTTAAAAGCAAAGTGGGGCTCATGTATTCTCTAGACTGGTATATGGCATTTCTAAGAAGTTGTGGTATTTGATTTGTAGCTTATCAGAACAAGGAGATAGGAAGTAAAAGTGTTGATTAAACATTTATGATTATATTTCTGAGCTAATATCTCTACCAAGTAGAGCAGTAAAGGGCTAATCTTGACCTGAACATTACTGACATAGTATCTGATGCTATGGGTATTGACACACCTTACAAATTGTTTGATGCTTGCCACTTTAATGTGCTTTCTCTTTTCTGCCAAAAATAATGGCTTCCAAATACTTAATAGTCAGTATTTTGTTGTAGGGKTTTTTTTTAACTGCTTGCTAGTTTGTTTTTTTCAACCTCTTGGCAAGCAAAACCTTGACCTTATTGGAAGTTTGACAACTTCCCAGTGCTTACTAACGTGAAACTAAAGGAGGGGGAGGCATGCTCTGATCACTAGGGACTCAGAGTACTTAGCATATGCCWGTCTGCCTCTAGGAATTTGCAAGGCAACTTGAGGCTTTAAAAATATCTCCCCCCCTTCTCTTTTTGCAGGTCCCCAATTCTAAAACACGATGTCGCAAAGAGATGCAGATAAGTACCTTTATGTGGACAAAAACATCATTAATAACCCCCTGACTCAGGCTGACTGGGCAGCTAAGAAGCTGGTATGGGTTCCCTCGGAGAAGAATGGGTTTGAGGCAGCTAGCCTGAAGGAAGAAGTAGGAGATGAGGCCATCGTGGAACTGGCAGAGAATGGGAAGAAAGTGAAAGTAAATAAGGATGACATCCAGAAGATGAACCCCCCCAAATTCTCCAAAGTGGAAGATATGGCAGAGCTGACATGCCTGAATGAGGCTTCTGTGCTTCACAACTTGAAGGAGAGATACTACTCAGGACTGATCTATGTAAGTAATCTTGTCTATTGGAGTAAGAGTTCTTGATTACATAGTATGTGAACTTACTGTGATCGCTTTACTTCTAAAATGTGTATGTTAACCTTTCATTGCCCCTATACGCAACTCACATGTGACTTAGCTTCTTCCCCCTACTTAAAATTTTTTCACTAAACTATGCCAATCCCCCTCTAGTTAATGTTGAAACTTTCAAGGAATGCTGTGGTAAATCTGTCTTTAACATTTTAATGTCTTCATTTGCAGGATGTTTTGAATGCCATTTAACTTTCTTTTAGCAAGAAGTGAGAACGGTTGGAAAGTGGTGAACAGGGAGTCTGATCTGAACTGAACCAAATAATAATAAAAACACAGTTCTAACATACCTAACATCTGAATTGTGTTTTCCCATGTTTGGAGCTTCAGTGGGAAACAATGCTAATGCCAAACTTTGTGTGTTACAAAAATTCTGGATCTTGGAGTGCCTTACTAGAGAAGGCACATACGTGCCTGTGTGTGCTTACAGATARGAAATATTTCCTTTTCTTTCCACCTCAAAATGGACAAGAGCAGAGATTCCTGCTTCTTACTGCTGTGGAAATGACAAAGATGATACCATTTCTGGGACCAACGGTCATACCCAATGAAGCATGCAGCAACTGCTTCACTGAATACCAAAAGCAATAAATAGGGAAAGGTGGGGAAGAAGAATTTGTAACCTTGACCTGGTTCTTCAGTTCCCTTCTGATTTTCCTCTTCATGTGGCCTCTGTTTAGCCAGCAGATGTTGGTCGTGATAGCCTCTACTTTATTAATACTCTGTAGGCATAGAATGAATGCTTRAACTCAGCAGTAATGTAAAATTTGGTGCAGTGACTGGTTAAAACAGGAACTAGTGTTTCTTGGTTTATTTATTCTCAGACTAGCCTCTGCTTACAGAATTAAAATAGGACTGCCTGAGATGGAATCTTGAGGGATGTAGAAATGCTGGATGTTCAGTATTTTTAGTCACTATGACATCTTCTTCACAGATTAGAAGATCTATTAAAATAAAGTGTGTTAAAGAATAAATTTCATATGTAAACATATGTATATTAATACAGTCCTTGAAGAAAGTCTGTCTAGGTTTCCCTCSCTGCCCAGCTTTTTGTGCTGCCAAAACCCAAAAGCTGCCTCTCTTGTCATATGGAGAAGACAACATAAGTAAAAACTCTCTGCAATATCTATCTGTATGTTTTGGGTTTATTTGAATGTTTACTGCATCATCATACCTGAAGTCTTTTATGTAGTCATCTTATGTGGCAAGCTATAGATGATCTCTTCTGCCCACAGGGACCGGTGGTATCTAAGACACCACATAGCAGGAATTCACCCTAGCTATCCAAGTTAAGGAGCATGAACACAAGCTAGAAACTCTGGCTAGTGCTGTGACCCCTGCTCTTCTGGAGTGGCACAAAGGCATATAGGCTACTGTTGCTGAAATTATCAGAGAACATCTGAAGGATGCAAAGCTGATACAAATTTAGTCTGACTCCTACCGTCTGATCTCAAAATTTTGAGACTTAATGTGATTGGAGGTTGATGCAGTTAATTATTCTGTGTAGTCAGTAACTCCTTTGACTATTGGTCAAAATCTATTCTTAGAGGAAAGAATGTTGGTATTGAGATGAAATAGGATGTGCAAGATCATGTGTAACATTTTTAGAACAGGAAACATTGCTAGGTTATGTAGTAAGTTGTTGAAAATTCAACAGCAGCTCAAAGTCTGTTGCACACTATGYAATGGGCTGTTTCACATATCTTGCAAGATATCCTTTGAAATTTCAGACATGGTCTGTGACTGTAATAAATTGAGTTCTTCTAATGGGATTGTAAGAAGTGTAAAAAAAATCCCCACACCCTTCACCCAAGTAAACCTAGCATAATAATGCTCTATTACAGAATCTTAGTCTTGCCAAAACCGTGTTTCTGTGCACTTGCAAAATGGACTGATCTCACCTGTCAGCACTTCTCAGCAAGTCAGGAGATTAATGCGAAGGCTTAAAAATACTTTCATTGGAGTGGCTGTTAGTTGATCATTAATCCTCTTGAAGAAAGAGAATACACGCAATGTATCTCTAGCATAAATGTCTCTGGAAAGATCATAAGCATAATTTAGTTCAGCTCTTGTCCTTTCTCTCTTCTTTGCCAGCAGGGCTCTGTGGTTTTGTGCCTTTTTTCTTTTTTTTTTTTTTTTTTTTAACTTTATTTTTCTGTCTACCCATCCTATAAAAGGAAGTGGGAAATCTTATGGCTGGTGCAGACAAATTTTGAGCAGGGAGTGTCAAACATTTCAAGAACTAAGAGCTTGAGTCTGACACCAATTTGCTGTTTCCATGTGCTGATTGGTTCTGCACTGAGGTGACTTGCTAATAGACTGGCTTTCATATTAACCCTTTATATTCAGAATGCTTTATCAGAAGGTCTTTTTCAGCTTCTGTGTTGCTTACCTGAACTGCCTTGTTTGTATTCAGTGTGAAACTCAAAACTCAAAACCTTACATGTTCCAGTTATTTCACTGAAGTTAACAGTTGCTGGAAAATAAACTTTCTGATGCTGTCAGCTTTGTGGCATGCTGCAGATGGTCCTTTCAGCTCTTCAGAGCTAGTTTAGCAGTTAGAAAAATAAAACTAGTTTCAGTTTGGCCTGTGTGTCACTTGAAATAGTTAGCAAAAGGTAATGCCGGGATTCTATTTTGAGATAGTAATGTCTGAAACAAAGTACAGATTTCCAAGGCAGCTATGCTTATAATAGATTAGAGCTCCTTTCAGTTGGAGCCTTGGGTTCAATTCAGGGATTTATGCATATAAGTTTTTACTTGTACTTTAATAAGATGAAGATGACTCTTGTCTTCTYTGTGGTAGGGCTGGCAGCTTCTGCTCAATATAATTCAACTTGCTTCCTATATAAAACTCTGCTTGACCAGCAGTTGTGACATGGGGGTCTCGCTCAGTTGCCTATCCCAGCCATGATTAGTTGCCTCTTTTTATTAGACAAAAATATCACCTCACACATCTGTCTGAGATGATTATAGTGCAAGGAAACTTCCCTTAGGTATTTCTCCTGGCAACCAGAATGCTGGAAGAAGGTGATGGCTTCTTCCTGCATACCTGCTTCATGGCTTCATCACTCTAATTGAAATTAATGTCTTCTGTTTTCTAAACTGCTGCTCTTATCCATACGACTGCTTCAGTCCAGCTTCAGACCTTTATACTATTCTTACTTGAAAAGCGACAATTCTACTTTGTCAGCAAACATGGCCATAAAAAGTCACACAAATACAGACAAGAAAACTTTACATTCCTTGTGGAGTATGACCACACTACTTGCTAACACTACTCTTTTGCTCTCACCAAACAGGCATTTAGCTTTATTAACATTTTCAAAGGAGAGGTAGGTTCRGTCTGTGGCATGAGTTACAGTTTTGTTGTAGGGGGGAACAGGGACTATACAGGGCATCTTCTTTTGATTACTGCGTGCATGTTGCTGCTGCAATGGGATTTGAGGCAAGATGGTTGCTAATGCAGACAGCTGGAACTGGCAGCCTAGAGGGTTTTTGTTTACTTGTTTTCCAGAACTCTGATAAAATTACAGCTTTTCTTCTAACAGTTCAGTTGACTCCAATGTCAATTATTTCCATGCCAGTATAAGGAAAAAGGTGTATTGCATGTAGTGTGAAGAGTCGACTCCTTTCTACCTCTTGGCTCCTACTCTGTCTTCCACTAGTGTCGTCAAAGGTCAGGAAAGCATGACTCAGTCTTCAGCTGCTATTCTGTGCTTCACAAGTACTGTCTGACATGATGGAGAACTAAGGCTGAGGCAAAAGGAACTAGCATTGCCAAGTTGGTTTCTGCAAACTCCTTAAACTGTTCCTTTCAAGCACTAACTCAAACCTAACCTGACTAGAATGCCTCACTGAAGCTTAGCTTCCTGGAACTTTAGAAGTCCTACACTAAAAGGGTTTTAGCCAACTTTCATAGTTTCCCGCTTTGGAAAGAGATTTAGTATTTTCCGTAAGCTATTCAAATATTCCTTAAATATTAAAAAAAAAAAAAAAAAAAAAAAAAAAGAAAAGTAGATCTGGAAACATTTCCTGATAGTTTATACTGGGGTATGGAAAAGGAACCTTAAATACCTATAAAAGTTTTGCTTTCTGGGGGACGTAGGGTGAAAGCTGTATCTGAATCTGCTGCATATAAGAGTGGGCTAATTACTTAATGTTAAGCCAGCATGTAGAAAATTTGGATATAAGACCGTAAACTGTGTAGTAGATGCTATTTTCACCCTCTGATCACTGTAGTCTAATCCTTACCTTTATCTAGCTAAAGAGGCTAAATCTGATTAAGTACTCTCTGCGCTCATTGTGGAGAACTCTTTACCACTCCAAAGCACTCTTCATTGAGCAAACAATAGAAGAGATGGTAGCAATATAAATAAAAAGTGCCAAATGTACTCTTTTCTGGTAGCACTGCAAGTTGCTGTAGAAAGCTGCTTCTCTCCAGATGTTTCAAACAGCTGCCTCTAAAATTGACAGGGAACTACGGTAGCTCTAAACCCCAGGAGCAGGGCTTGGAATGCTATTCTTAGAATATCTAGGAAATATCTAAGAAGCCTCTGCTCCTCCTATTCCCTTTGCAAGTAAAATGTTTGTTAGAGGGKTTTTTTTTTAGGTATTCAGACCTCAAAGATTTTTTTTTTTCTTTTAAGAAGCTTAATATTTTCACTACAAGTATTTTGACAGTTGTCTTCCATTAGAACTGTAGAATTTAAGCCACCAATTGAGAAATCGAGGTTTGCTGTCACAGATCAATGAATTAACTGTTTGAGATGAATTAGAAGTAAACTTTGGCAAATGTTGCTGACTCTCTGAGCGTGGACTACTTTAGAATTGTTTTCTATATTGACTAGTTCAGAACTATACTACATTAATGACCTTACAGTTTTGAATCTAGTTCTAGTTATACTCATTACATTATGAATCATGAGTGTGTTCAGGCTGGAAGGGTCTTTAGGACGCCATCTAATCCACCTTCCTGTTCAGAGCAGAGTCAGCATCTAGTCCAGTGGCTTTGAAAACCTCTAAGGAGTACACTGGCTTTATTTTTCTTTTAGTAACTGTTTTGGCTTGAAGTATTACATTGTAGTTGATCAATTACTGGATAAATCCATAGTAAACATGAGGCAGAACATAATAAAATGCATGTTTCTAGGAGCTGAGCACCTACCTTATATAATGAAATGGACACTTGAATATAGGAACTTTGAAAGGAAGAAAAGCCAGTCCTAGTGTTAATTAGCCAGGGAGAAGGCCAGTTTGATATCAGTGTGACTAATGTGTCAGTTGATGCCTTGTGCATACTTGGAAAGATTGAGTACTAGTCAAGTTGATATGACTTTAGCTGTTGCTCAGATTCTAATATTGCTTATTGGGAAGCATCCCACATGGCATCACTGCAGGAAGCACTTAAAAAAGGACTGGTTTGTTTGTTTTTTCCAAGTAATATACTGTTAAAATGTGCAGGTATATGACATTTTTAATTCCTGTCTTTATTTGCTGTGGTGTTTTCTTTCCAGACCTACTCAGGCCTGTTCTGCGTGGTAATCAATCCTTACAAGAACCTGCCCATATATTCAGAAGAAATAGTGGAGATGTACAAAGGCAAAAAGAGACATGAGATGCCCCCTCATATCTATGCCATCACAGACACAGCCTACAGGAGTATGATGCAAGGTGAGTGCTGACTGAAATAATGACTCTTGTTGAAATCACAAATCAAGGTTGCAGTCAAAACACTGTAGAACAACAACTCACTGCTATCAAAAGGTGTTGTTGCCCCCTCTGTCCTTGCTTACAGACACCCCACACCTACTTAGTACCAGCTTTTGTGTTCAGATGAACAGCTTTCTCCTGCTCTAGGGGATTGAAGAACCTTACAAAGAGTCTGACACGAGCTAAACTTGACATAAAGAACAGACTGGTGTAGATGCACGGGGTCCAGAAAAGCAGGCAAGGAGAACTGAGGTAGTGAACTTTCCYTCTCAGTGATGAGCTTATGGAACAATAGCTGTAGGTGGGCGAATGTGTATTGGTTGATGGAGGCTTTTAACAAAAGTATTTAAAATCCAGTCATACAGTCTGGTTGGGTGAAACAAGCTTAGTATAACCTGCATTTTGAAGTGCGATGGTCAGTGGTATTTTTACTGATCAGGAGTTGTTTGATTACATTCTTATTAAGAATAAAACATACTATCAGGCAATATTAATACATCTGCTTTTCATAGAATAAAAGAAAGCCAGCAGATTGACTTGTTTTTGTCCCCGGTGTGTATACAAATGAGAAGTAAAGAACTATATATATAGTCTGCTGCTTGTTTGTCACTTGAGGACTTTTAAATATGGAGCTCTGAATGTCCTRTGCATATCCCCCCTTCTGAGAGGAGCTCTTTCACAGAGACAGTGCTTGTGTTTGGGATGCTTGGAGAGTGTTCAGGTATGGAGACATTTTGGGCTTTTCTTCCTGTTTGTAGCTGGGTTATATGAAGAGGCATGSTTTGTAAGGTTTAAAGGATATAATGGACAGTTTGATTTGGCATGGCTTGTATGAATTTGATGCTCCTTTATTTTCTGGTGACTAGCAATGATTAAGGTATTTGTCTCTCCTAGGTCTTGTCATTAGCCTCACTATTTTGAACAAAGGCTAGATAGAATAAAATCATGCTTTAAAATACTAATTAGACTCAGTTTTAAAGAGTTCTGCCTTTCCCTGTCCTCACTACCACTTGCACCTCCAAGCATAGGAGGACTATAACAATATGGTAGCCCAGACGAGCAAGAAAAACTCCTTCCACTTACCTGCGTTAGTGGCTTTAAACAAATTTTATGTGTGGAGAATGCTGAGAAAGGTTGCTGAAGAGTGGTGCCATGCAGAGCAGAGCACATGGAGGAGCTAACATGATGGATCGATCAAGCTATATCTGTAAAAGCCTTGGGTGGGTAGGGGTGAGCCATACAGACATGCTGCAGTGGACTGGTGGCAGGGTACTGATGGCAATTTGTGAAGATGTGGCAGCTCTTGAAGAAATACAGCTATACTACTGATGTGTTACTCTGAAAGGAATGCTGTATCCAGAGGAAAAAAACTGTGAACCTGGACCTATATAGGACCTCACTTCTCTCAGACAAAGACTGAATCTGCCATGAAGGACAAGGACAGATGCACCACCTATACTATACGTGGCAGCATGGTTGTCCATAAACCTCTTATCRCTGTTTCACTTCCTTTATTACTTCCTTCTCTCCCTTGCGCACTCCTTGTCAGCTCAAGTACCAACATGTATTTTTCTTAAACAAGCTATTGACTTAACCCTACCAGAGTTACCGTTCCCCAAAAAGAAATCTTTTCTACATAAAATTAGAAACAGTTTATTTGGCATTGTTGTAAGGAGACTGAAGAAATCCTTTTCCCTCTATAGACAACAGTTAAACCATTTGAAACTGCACGTGCATGCATCTTGTCCTTCATCCCTATCAGATATATCAGTATGTGGCAGTGGATATCCAGACAGCTGCAATTCTGCAGCAAGGGACAGGTGACCTTCCCTAGTCTGATGGTGATTCAGAGCTAGTGATTAATCTACATGGATATTTTATTTCCTTTTGAAAAGAGAAGGTGTCTCTATCAGACCACTGCTTGAGTGATGTCTAAAACTCAGAAATCCTTGAATTGCTTTGGTGTACAAAGCTAAAGAATGGCAGCCCTGCCTCTGTTTTCCTAGCATGGGAAAGTTGCTATGAGCTCTGCTGGAGTGTTTACCTTTCCCAGAACAATTCTAGCTATGCAATATTCTCAGCAGTATTGACAGTCAGATGTTTACCCCAGCTGTTCTTTGCCTAGTTTGAGATAYCTTGTCACTGACTTTTTGGAATGCTTGTTGGATGTGAGTATCATTCCCAGTTAGCTTTTGAACTAGTCTGCTTTGACCCATTTAACTAGGTTTGGAAAGATTTTTGTGTGTCTTGCTTCACATGCGTGTATGTGTGCTAGCAAGAACCTAGAGATAGTTTTCGGGTTATTTGCTGCCTTATTTCCTTATTGCAAAGGGTAACAGTAGCATTCTGAAGTCTGCTACTGGGAGTGAGGTGAGTAGGTTGTTGCAGTGTCTCTGGTCCTAGCTAGCATCTAGAGCAATGGAAAGCAACATTCCTACTCCACTTTCTCAGTTTTGCTTAGCRGTGGGGGAGGCTTGGTGCAGCAGCCAGTGGTATGGCAGGAATCTGTACAGAGAACAGAAGATGAAAGGGTCCGGTGCCCCACATGAGCCGGAGGCATTTAGGATTAGGCTGCCTTCCCTAGGTTATTTTCAGAGCCCTGAAGACTGGGCATCCTTCATGGTCTGGAGAAGGATAGCAAGCTGTTGACTCTTGAGTTCTGTCAGTGTGGGGTATAGTTATCTCTTAAGTTGACAGAGTGGAAAAGCCTTGCATGTTAATAGATTTGGACTCTGTATTTTTTTTGCTTTCCAGTCAATTTATGGTATTCTAATAAGCAGGCCATTCAAAGGGATGTTTGTCAGGAAAGGAGTTGGGAAGGGAGAAGACGATGAGAGCTTTATTTCAACCTCTGCTAATCTAGGAACTATTTAACCCTTTTCAGGCATTTATGCATATGCACTATGGGTGAGCTTAGTCCTCTTTTTGTGTCTACCCTGGTTACTCCATTCACAAAAGTATTATGTGGCATTTATATATTCCAAGAGRTTAAATTGCTTTTTGTTAAATTTCACCAGAAGTACTTCCTTGAAGCAAGTTTCTGTTCCCTGGGTAACCTAGATGCCAGAAGCCTCAGGTCTGGCTGCTTTCAGAAGAATTACTCTTCTGGTGCTGATGATTGAAGCACAGTGCCTGTGAGTGGAGTGGTGTCTTGAGCAAATAAATCATTATTCTAACGCAGCAGATATACACTGAAGGGGTACATTCTTTACCTCAATTCATAGTCTCCAGGGGATCTATTTAGAAAAACATATTTTAAAGCTGTTAAACAGCACCTGTTTGTCTATTTGGAACACATATAGGGAATTTTCTGTGTCAAATACTGATAGAAGCTAGAAATTTCATTGGTGTCTGGAACATGATGGCTGTTTTAATGCCAGTGTCTGAAACTTTTGTAATAGGTTAGATCAATATGGTTATTCTGGTCTCCACAGTTCAACCTGCTCAACTAAGAGGTAGGTAGGAGAGGGAATAAACAGCACATTACTAATGGACGTACTCCATCTCCTTTCTAATCCCGTTTCTCTACATATTAGTGTAGGGCTCCTAACGGTTCACTGGACAAAACTCTTAAAATCATTGTGCAGTGATTAAACCCTCCTTGACCATGATGAATTAGTCTGCAAAGGAGCCTGTGCAGCCAGCACCTTGCTGGTATTCACTTGGGAGTTAGGCAGTCTCTGGGTTTGGTGTTTAAAAGAAAAAATTCTGAAGCATAGTAACTTCATGATTTTTATTGGCCTTGTAACATTAAGGGAGGAAACAGTGTTAGCTATTGTGAGACAAATCACTTGCTGTTGTAGATCTTCACATGGACCTCAGGCCCAGTTGTCATTTTCACAAGAAACAGTCCTCTAGATCTGCATCTATAGAACATGAYCTTGAAGTGTTTTATTTTTAATTCTCAAATGTTTACCTGTTTAAGTTTCTGAGCTAGTATAACACTTCTGTTTTAATTTCCTTGGTCTCAGGTCTTCTTTCTCAGCTTACTTCTTGGCATTGGTCTGTATGCTGCACTGTATATTGTGCTGTCCCAAAGTCCATCTTTATTTTCTATACAATGTTTTGGGCATGCTTACCAATTCAGGGATACCTGATTGACAGGGCTGTTCAGATTATGTAGAGGCACAGATGTCTCTTTCAAGTTGCATGTAAAGGTCAAGTTCTGTTTCCACTAAACCCAAAGGACTATAGCCTGTGGTTTTACTAGCTTGTTTCCAAGATTTGTGTAGATTTCTGAATCAAAGGCCAGTGTTAAGTTTGGATACTAATTATGGAGGATGTTTGTTTTGATGGTGTTTGCATACAAATGGCAAGAAAAGATGTATGTAGTTTCTGATTTTCTTAAGAAATGTTTTACACACTTTGAATTACTTGGGATTTCTAAATGCAGCTTTAAAAATCTGTGTCTCAAAATGTGGTTTTCAGTAGAACAAGGAGCTAAAAAAGGCTCCGTTGCCCACTTGTGTTTTAGTAGTTACCACACCCTTTTTGCTTCATTCCTGTAAACCAGAGCAGGAGCTCTCTGGCAGTCACTTATGTAATGGTTCAGCCCTTGCTGTCAGTCTCCCTGCAGTTCACTCTTTCAGTATCATGAGCTGCCTGAGCTTTTGCAGGCTGTATATCAGTTTTTCTTTCCTGTCAGAACTTTATAAACATTTGTGTAACCTAAAATTACAGCCTCACTTGTTTTCCTGTTTTGCTATCTCCAGATTCAGTTAAGGAATGATAGAGAAAGGGGTATTGGCTCTAGTCCAAAAATGGCTTGGGGAAATAAATATTTGCATTTGACCCAGTAGGATATATTTCACTTTTTGAAATTAAACTTACTTTTCTCCTTGTCACTGTCCTCAAATTTGAGATAATGCAAAGCTGAATCTTGGCGCTGCAGTGTTCCTGCCAACTCAAGTGATTTTCTCCTTTTTCACATCTTGAAGCTCTATTGTTGAGAGCTGTCTTGAATATGCTATGTTTATCCTTCATTTGATTTCTTTCCTTTTTTTTTTTTTTTTTTTGTACTTGATGATAGGTTATTAGCATTTTGAAACTTCTCTCTAATGCATTCCTTAAATGATAATGCAAAAATAGGCTCCCAGGCTCCGTTCTGGTGTTGCCCTGGAGTGTTTTTGATCCTACTCAAACCAGCATGTAGGTTAAAGCACCCCAGTGAACATACTTGATTAGATTTTATGCCAGTGGGGTTGTTCCAAGTAGCCTAGTGTGTAAAGTGCCTGGGGTTCCTCCTGTGTTAGAACCCTGAGGGAAGGACATTGTAAGATTATGTTGAGGTCAGAAGAGTCGTTTGAGGAACCGAAACTACTGCATGATTGAAGCACTTACATGCATTTAAGATTAATTCTTGCTTTAGGTCAGCTCTCTAACTTGGTCAGCCAGCCAGTTGCCTAAGTTGGGCTACAGGCATTCTCTGCGATGCTAGGGGAGCAGTATAGTAACGGAAACCTGGAGGGCCAGGCTGCTCAGTTCTGCCAGAGGCTCCGTGGTTAGGAGGTGGGTGGTACCATCTAGCTATGGTTAAGCTTTTAGCCTTAATGAGTCAGCTATAGGCAGGGGACTGCAAGCCAAGCCTTTGCCTTTCAGCTACACTTCCTCTTAGCTGGAGAGATGATGTCACCATTGTGTGAATGCTATATTACTTCTCCTTTTATGGAGATGAACAGGCTTGAAACTGGAGTCACTCATGCAGAGGAAGTGGGTGATAAAGGCCTGCTAGGATGTTCCATAACTGAGATGTRGAGCTTAAATTGCACATTCTCTTCTAGCCTCTCAACCTTTTTCTTCTCCCATCCCAAAACATCTAAAAACAAAATTCAAGAGTTTGCGGCTCTATTAATTTATCAATTATGCCAATATATTTCACCACAGCAGTTCAGCATTCATTCAGATTTGTTGTTTTGCAGTAGAATATTTGGCTGAGGACTTTTTATGTACAAGATGTCTCTCTTGTGAAAAAAAAAAAAAATTTGGTTTAATTAAGTTTTTAATGTATGCTAAAGGTCCTGGGAGCAGTCTAAAATGAGGTCTTTTATTTTTGGACTGRAAAAAGTCAAGAATGAGTTAGATATTGTGGGGTTTTTTTATATAGTAAAATTAACCTACTGATCCTTATTATACCATACTGCTGTATAGCTTAAATTTGAAGGATGTTTTACTTCCTGAATTTCTGGATGCTTGAGGCTGCTGCTTCTTATGATCACTTGAATGCTACGGTGATGAGAGCTAAAGAAGAGCCTAGATAAAAAGCTTTCCTTGCCAGCTGGTCTGAAATACAGAACTGTTGCTATAATTAACTAATGAGTTGTTATTCTGGATTGTTTTTAATAAGTGACTCTGTTTAGGATTGAAAAGCAGATGCAGATTTCTTTTAATCAGGCGTTTCTTGATTGTGTTATTATAAGCAACTGAGTTTATGGTACCCAGCACATTCTCTTTTGCTGAGTAGGTTGCTTGCACAACCGACAATGGAGTAAAGGCAAGTGCTGACTGAAGTTGTGCAGTACGCCCATGTTGAACGATCCTTTCAAAAAGAAAAAAAAAAAGAGGGGTGGAGGTGGCCTCTTGTCTGGGCAACTGAATTCTGATTCATGATGGCACAAGTCAGTATTGTATGGAGAATGAATATTGGCGTTTAAAGCAGTTCTTAATTGGAAGTATGTCTTAAGAGTTACGCTTTTGTATGCGTTAGCTCTTTGGCCCTTTGGTCGGCTCCAGTTTCCTGTTGCTCAACACATTATTCGAGTTGTCTGTCTGTACACAATTAGAAGAATTCCAGCTATCCCAATGACTGCTGCTTTGCAGTCCTGGGAAAGAATTTCCCCCGGATTGCAAACAGGAATGTTGCCTTTTATGGCAGTGTCTGCACGCTGCCGGTGACTTGCCTGCACTCGCAGGTACGTTCCTGCTGGCTTAAAGCAGAGGTGACTAACGCAGCTGCAGCAGGCCACCAGGAAAGTATGTTGGGGGAGGAAAACGTAGTGCCGAGAGGATTTTGAACACTGTCTGTGACTTTTCCTGCCTGAGCAGCTTTCAACACCTTGCTCTCTGTTAAGGCGTGGAAAAATCCTGTGCTTGCCCCTTTAAGGACTTTCTCGGGTTACTCCAGGATGCTGTTGCTACCTTGCTTCATTGGAATGAAGCTCGAAAAGAGCTTCTCAAATAAGTGCAACAAAACTTGTCATGATCGAAGAGTGTTCAGCGCCAAAGAGCTTATGAGTATTATCTGATGTTGGTCACCATTTTCTGTTGGGCAGTTGGTTTATCTGTCTACTAACCAATGGGGTTTTTTCTGGAGTAAGGATCCTCTCCTGGAGGAGAGGGAAGGGGAAGGCATGCACTTTTCAAGTGCTTAGGGCTCCATTGTCTATATGAGGAGCCCCAGCTCATAATTCCAACACTAGAGTTGACTACTGGGAGTAAGGAGCATTAGGGTTATCTATTCCCCCTCCCCTCAAATTGGCTTCTTAGAAGAGTCTCTGTAGTACCTGAATGTGAGTATAACCTTTTCTCAGGCAGGTGGACTGCTTGTTTATAGTGAAATTTGAAAGTCAGGTGCTATTCAGAGGCACAATCTTTTCCTTTCACATAGCTGCTTTGTGATACAGAATTGCACCCAGGTGTCGCACTACCAAAAAATACATTTCCTTAGGCAATCCATAAATGAGTCATTAGTTATTCCCCTGATCCACCCTCAAAGTGCCCAGTCACGAAGAGGGCTGGCGTGTGCCTGCTGAGCCCTTGACCCACTGGGAACCTTGAATGGGTGGGGCCTTTGGAGCTGGCTAACATCTACTCTTTGCCTGTCCCTCAGCAAAAGGGGTGCATATCTTAAAGGCAATGAATAAAATTCAGCACTTGAAAAAAAGAATATGCAATGCTAGGAAAGCTGCCATATCTAGTTTTGAATGCTTAAGAGTTTGCTGTGCCAAAACAATTTGAGTGACGATTTTCTTCTGCTTGCTTTCTTCCAGTCTTAGGGCTGATCAGCTCTTTCTGAGAACAGTATTGACAGGGATAAAGCAGGTTATTTTCCTCTAAATTTTTGTGCTCATCTGCATACAATCAGTTTCCAGTAAAGAAGCTTAAGAGCAGGAGTTGCCTATCTGTAGCATGTGAACCTAACATTTCCATTATTGGTTTCAGAATAATTTAAGAGGAGTTAGAATCTCAAATTTGGTAGGTTTACCTGCTTTCCTTATTCCATGAAAATGTGTCCAAAGACTAGAAATACTTTTCTCTTTATAAACTGAGTTTATAGGAGCTTTTTCTTGACGAATATGGCATTTATGACGTTAGGTCTTAAATGCTAAATTCACTTGCAGTAGCAGTGTTTAAGGGTATGGAAAGTAGTTTCAGGTACTTGAAGTCTATCTGACTATAAAGCCTTCCCTAATTAGAGCTCAGTCTCTTTATCTTGCACAAAACAAGTTGAATGGTGTCTGAGTTATATTGTCTAAGTACTCTCTGGTGGGGAGAATACTGAGTGCACTTGGGTTCTCTCAGCTGCCGGAGAAAGGAATAGAAAGAACCTGTAGCTAAAATACGGAGACAGTCACATCCATAAACATACGGATTAAGGTTACCAATTGCTAAAATAATTTATTATAGCAATCCAGTGAATTTTCTACTCTCATGGATGTTTGAGACTTACTTTCTCTTTTTAGAGATTAGACTTCAGTCCAACACAAAATTGGAGCTCAGTGTGGAGAAAGGAAAGAATGACAATAACTGGATGAAATCTAACTGCTGTGTTACTCTGGTTCTCAGACTGGGTGATCTGATTGATAGTCCTCTGGTCTTGATCTTAAGCAAAAAAAAAAAAAAAAAAAA
>JASVER010000071.1:2523897-2550758 GCA_030449065.1 Oceanodroma leucorhoa | reverse complement strand
GCTGTAGTAACTTCTTTCTCAATTCTTTCCTAAGCTGATCTGCTGCTGGAGCCTTACAACAAATATCGCTTCCTTTCCAATGGGCATGTTACGATCCCGGGTCAGCAAGATAAAGATATGTTTCAGGAGACCATGGAGGCAATGAAGATCATGGGCATCCCAGATGAGGAGCAGATAGGTATGAATCCTCTGAAGGGCTTGAAAACTCAAGGAAATGAAAGAGGGAACAGATCATATCTCTTTGGAGCTTTTTTGTTCTGGGCTTCTTTTTTTCGTTTAGTTGGTTTGGGTTTTCTGTTGGCTTTGTTTTGTCTGGTGTCCACACACCCCACCCCCCCACCCCCCCAAGTGAACAGTGTGCAATAAACTTAGTGGCTTTGGAGTGACCCACCTCAGGATCTACCAGCACAATTTCAGTTTATACAGTTAACCTTAGAAGTCAAGCAGCTAATGAAAACATGCTTCTGCTTGCTGTTTTTGTTGCCAGTCTGAGAGCTGTATATCCAGTTTATGCATAACGCATCCAAGATATAAGAATCCCCTCATTCTCTTGTGCAATGCACGGCTTGTGTGCTCCCCCTATCCCTAAGCAGTGGCTTTAAAGTATCTAATCCAACCATTGCTGGATTAGTACTTCGAGAATGGCCTGGTCACAGTGCCTTTCTTTCCAGCTTAACACTGAACTGCTGATCAGAAATTAATATTGTCTGATTCTGGGAGCACAGTACTATGACAGTGAAGCTAGAAATGCRTGCAGCCAGCACAAAGTGCAGTGATACGTATTCACCAGAGCTCTGTGCTGTCTCATTCATGATCTGCCTCGCTGTTTGGGAACCAGTGTTCTGCAAAATCTCAGTTTCTAAATGTATAAGGTCKTCTAAAACTAGGACTGTTTTTTCTCTACACAGAAGCAAGCATCTGTGGTGGTTTGAGGTCACCACCTCCTCTGCTGGAGGCTGCAGCTCTTGTGGTTGTAGGGAATATGTGCCTGTGCCTTAGCTATTGCTCTTCACAGTCCAACCTACTATAAATCCACGCTGTTGTTATCCACAGTTTAATACACTTCTTGATATCCTGAATCATCTGAGACTGAAACTGCTGTATGGAGGTGAAGAGAAATTTGCCTAAACTGAATAAAAGAATTGGCAGCCTAGGTTATTGTCAGGATGTCCTGCTATGCTCAGTTTTTTGATTTGGGTTTTTAATGTATGTTCTAGGGCATGTCTTTGGTGTCACATAGATGAGCTATTGGTTCCAGCCACWACAGCAAAGATAGCTTTAGTGTTTTGCACTTGCTGTTCAAAGTGTGAAGTGCATTAATGTTCCTTCTAGGCTTAGAAAAATGATACACACAGTAGCTGTCTGGATGGTAGGCTTACTTAGTTTTCATGTGAAGTTTAAACACTGACTCTCTTCGTTTATGAGACAACATGAAAATAAGCTGTCTGTCCAAGTGCGAGGACTCCAGATTCAGCTGTCAAACCACTGGATTTCATAATGTACCACTAGGAACAGATACGTTTCTTTTCTGTTAGTCCTGATGTAGCATATATGGAGCCTTTGTTCTCTCTGCTATCAAAAGGGTATTGTTTTAAAACAAATGTTTCTGTAACAGGTAGAAATTAGGGGACGAAAAAACCTTTGGTACAAGATCCCCTTTGCAAGTGACTGGCAGTTTACTTTGCTCAGGGCAGCTAGAAGCTATTATGCAATGAGCTTTGATTGATAGACGGTGAAAATTGAATTGGTGCTATGGCATTGAAAAATGTCTTTCCTGTCCTAGCATCTGATGCAGCTTTTGTGATGTGCACCATTCGAAGAGTATGAATATATCATTAGCAATGGGTGGGGTGCTTCAGCATGTAATTAGTAATAGTTATGGTACAGGCACTTTCACCCACATCCTGCTGCCCTTCATACATTATAATGTATATATGTATGGACTACAGACCTTGGTCAGAGAGCTGAAAGTGATACAGGGTTAAAGGAACAAAATCTTATTTCTCTTAATTGGTTTGCACTTTTAATAACCGTCTCTTTCCTGTGTTTAACAGTACTCATTAAGGAAAATAATGAATTTTGACCCTCTAACAGAAAACAGATATTTTATCAAAACATATAGATGATGTAGGATGGTGCGTTACCCTCAATCCTGTCTCCCACTTTACTATAGCGATGTTGAGAATGGCTAAATTTCCAGGCTGCTTAGTCTTGCATGGGAGGGACAGGAAGTCCTGTGTCCTGAATGGGAGTCATATAAAGGAATTAGCCGTGGTGTTTTTTCCCAAATTCCAGAAGGATCTTTGGGATGTTGAGAAGGGCCTCTTAACTATGTCAGGAAAGGTAACTGGGTCTTATCAGGGCTTTTGGAGATGTCTGTCACTAAGCTATTATTATTATTACTTTAAAAGGTCTGCTGAAGGTTATTTCAGGTGTTCTTCAACTTGGCAACATAGTCTTCAAGAAGGAGCGTAATACAGACCAAGCCTCTATGCCAGACAATACAGGTAACCAATCTCCTTTTCCCACCCCAAAGAAAAATGCAGAAAAAAGCCTACAGGAAGTTCTTGCAAGTAGAAGAATATATTACAGTATGTAGGGAATGCTGGAGTCCTGTTTTTCTATAAGGTGAATTATTTGTCAAAGGAGCTGACATGCTCCTTCATACAAATACGCGCTGTTTTGCCAGGCGTGGGTTTGCAGCCACCCATGGGCAGGAATGTGTCCTTGTGACAGGGCTAGGCAGGAAGTACACGGGATGACCAGATGAAAAGGATTACTGTGCTGGAATATGTAGTGTGTGTGTTTTAACCAAGCTGGGAATGATGGCTCCTACAAACCTATATTATCAAACTTTAAGGAATGTTCTTTGCTGACTTTGTAGGTAGACTTGTAACTGTAAGAGTAAGGTAGATAGTTTTGTGGTGGGTATGAAGTGTGTGTACATATTTTAATTGCACTGCCCACTGTTGCATGTGTAAATAGTACCATGTTTCACATGAGAGAAGGCTATCTGTTGGAAGACTTAGCTCTTAAGCCTTCAGTATAGATGTACTGCAGAAATATAAGAGATTGCTAATTTATGTTTAAGTGTTTATATTTTTGGCTATTATTATTACGGAAAATGTGCTCTAAACGGCATTTTGGGGAGGAGAGTAAACCATTTGGGTTTTGGATCTTGAAGCTGAAATACAGAGTTATCTCAAAGACTAATCAGTAGATGAAGACAGAACAATTAGCTTGATTAAGACATCCGTTACTTGACATATCTTTAAATTGATTACAGACTATGAAGCTTTCTAAAGCTTCCATGTTATAACTTAGTGGTATGAGACTATTGCTTCAAATTTACTCACGTGGCTTCTGGAGAAACTCAATAACTTGTAGTATGGGTTGCAAGAGTTTTTGGGGGATTTTCTGGTTTTGAAGATACCTTTCTTTGTCTCATTAACCTGTTCTTCATTTAACATTTTTTATAAGTTGTTTCATGACTTTCTTGGGAAGGCAGTTGCAGTAATGTTTTTCTTTTTCTCTTGCTTTCTGTAAGAAAAAAGAACATTAATCTCTTTGTTGTTTCCTCTTACTGTCTTTAGCTGCTCAGAAAGTGTCTCACCTTTTGGGTATCAATGTGACTGATTTTACTAGAGGTATTCTGACTCCTCGCATCAAAGTTGGGCGAGATTATGTCCAGAAAGCCCAGACCAAAGAGCAGGTATGCATTCTCTAAAWATTAACAAGTACTTTAGTCTTGCCACCACAAAGCTAACAAATGTATTAGAGGTTTCTGTAGCGTTTAATAACCAACCTTATGGCTGCAATGTATGGCAACCACACTTGAGTAATATAGCATGCATAATGTTTCTAGTATTTGCTCACCTGATCTGTATAAAGATAGAAATCACCCTGCCCTTGTAGCACTTCTTGTTATTTGGGGGAAGAAGAGAAAAAAAAAGAAAAAAGAAAAAAAAAAAGAGAACACAATTCCCCTAATTTTGGTGACTGGCTGTCCCAAGGGAGTAAGTTCCTTCAGTGCTRTATGCAAGGATGACATTTTCAAGTTGCTTTAATATAGAAAGCACCGGTTTTGAGTAGGTCAGCTATTAGGGTGGAATAATTTGCTGCTCACCCTTGAAACTGACTGTAAATTTTGTAACACTTGAATCAGGTTGTGCTTTAAATGAAACCTGACCTAGGAGCTAGTGGCCTCCTGAATGGAGCAAGGGCCCTGGGCTTTCTCACTGCACAGCTTCTTTATGAACACGTCCTTATTCTCAGTGTAAACAAACATGCCTCCATAACATGGAAGGGGTTGGGAAGATTATTAAGTCTAGAAATAGTCACAGACTGCCTTTCCATTTTGATATTTAATTTCTACATAGTATTTTTGTGTCAGTCACAGGTAGGGTAGTGGCATGGGAGGAGGGGACTTGGCTTCACAAATCCTAAATTACAAAAGAATTTAAATGCTTTTCTTTGGGCCTATGAAACACGCTAAGTTGCTACAGTCTTTGGAGGTGACTGGGCATAATTTTTCTTTCTCAAATGCCAGGCGTTGGTTTCTCCAATAGGCAGGATCCTGAAATTTGGCTTTGACACACTAACCTAGTAAGACAAATTCTTTGCTCTTTTATGGAATATCGCTGTGCCATCTACTTTTCATTGGGAATAACCTCTGAAGTGAGCCTTGTTCAGTGAGTTCGGTGGTGGAGAGAGAATCTCCAGACTACAGTTGGGCCATTAGATGCTGAAACAATGTAATGTGTGCCTTCCTTTGGATTATGATGTAACTTCTGATCTTTTTCTTTTTTTTATTTAGGCTGACTTTGCCATTGAAGCGCTGGCTAAAGCCACTTATGAACGTATGTTCCGGTGGCTGGTTATGCGTATTAACAAGGCATTAGATAAGACCAAGCGACAGGGTGCATCCTTCATTGGAATCCTTGACATTGCTGGTTTTGAGATTTTCGAGGTAAGGAGATACCAGGCCCTTGCAATCAGCACAGTTTACCATGGAGCAAAGACTGCTGAAGGAAATTGCTTTAAAACTGGAGAAGAATAGTATAGTTTTGGAAAGGATGTGTATTCCACTTTTGTTGAGATCCCTGCTGATGTGTACTGTCAGATAAGTTATTAACTAACTTAAGTGGTTCATTCTTTAGTATTTTATGTATTCTGCAAATGTTTTATCTCATTGCTCTATATTCTGGGGCTTACATCCTTTTTGGCATGTGCATTAGAATTATTTTAATTTCACAGTTCCAGGTGTTCTTGATTCTTTATAGCTCACAGCTTAGGAGTTTGCTAACCCACAACAGTCTCTTTTAAAATGTCATGTAGAGTTATGGATTAACACTGTATTTAAGGTTTTATGTCGCATTAGACTGTCCCAAAACATTTAAGGGATGACCCACTGAAACCTATTAGCATCACTAAAAATCATTAGAAATGGTTTCTTCTTCCTGCTGGTGAGTTTTGGAAAAGACAAAGACAGGGTAGACCAAATCAGATCCAACATAAATTCTGACCTATGTATGCTTTCTGCAAGAAGTCCGAAAATCGAGGATCAAAGTGTGGTTTCACATACAGCTAAACAGATTTACAGCAGATCCTTGATGCAGAAAAGGATTCAACTTGCTCCTTTTCCCCTCTGCTGCTCCTGGCTGCAACTGCTTGTACTGTTCACCTCTCTAGCCCCGTGGAAAATATTTTCTTACGATGTTTTATAATTGAATCAGTCCGCAAAAGGGAATCTGAGCATAAAACCTGGTGCAAGATAAATGTAGGAGAGGAAGAGCTGAAGGAAAGTTGAAGGAGAGATGGAAAAGAGGGGAAATGGGAGCTCCCTCTATAGGTGGCAGTGAACTGTTAGGCCAAACCATTATGTTTATGAAACAACAATTTTAGAATGTGGCTTTGCATTATACTTAGTCTGAAGCAACCACAGGCTGCCATTAGAAAAGAACTATCCTGTCATTATCCCAGCCAGGCAGCCCCTATCAACCTGTGTTATGCTGGATCTAGCTCATCTGCAGCTGCAGGGTAGACCAATTTATTCATGAAATGCAAAACTAAGACACAGAAAAGTTGATTTTTTTTTTTTTCATTTATTTATTTTTTCCCTTCCCCTTCTCTGATSAGTTTACCTTTGATTTCATGGTTGCTGGAGGGGAGTGGAAAGGAGAGGAGTGGAAATACATGATTAGGAATTACTGAAACATGGAGGAAGTAGATCAGAACCATTCTCTTCAGCAGCTGCATTATATTTAGTGTGGTCTAACATGAAAATGCACCGTGGGTTATTGACCTTGTCCTTACAGTTTGAAGAAATCTGGAGATGTTGAAGAAATTTCCCTCACTTTGCTTGCTGTGATTTTATATATGAGGATTAGAAAGGGACATTCCAGTCCACGTGGTTTTAGGAATTTGTCTTCAGGCTTCTGTTGCTTCCCCTTCCTATGAAGAGGACCTGCCAGCTCTTGAGTTTGTGAGAAAACTGGAGTCTTTTCTGTTCCTGGGTTAAGTAGCTGCAGTAATTTTTCTGCTGTTTATGACTAAACATTCTTTTGCAAAGGCTGAGGAACAGTGTGTATGAACTTCCCTAGGGATTGCAGCAGTGATGCAGTGGCACGTGACAGGAAAGGCAGTTCATAAGCAAGTGGGGTTATTGGCAAAGGGCTGTCCACCCCACACAGAACACTAGCTTAAGTTCCTGAACTGTAGATGTAACCTTTTATGCTAAGAGAATAATAGGTGTGTCTTCAAAAGCAACTGTTCAAACATCTTTTTACCTTTTTCTTCATTAGCTGAACTCCTTTGAGCAGTTGTGTATTAACTACACAAATGAAAAGTTGCAGCAGCTCTTTAACCACACCATGTTCATTCTGGAGCAAGAGGAGTACCAGAGGGAGGGCATAGAGTGGAACTTCATTGACTTTGGCCTGGATCTGCAACCCTGCATCGACCTCATAGAGAAGCCAGTAAGCTTGTTCTTGTACCGTTGAGCAGCAAGAAATAGCTGCACTAATTTTGTCATTGAGCACATAACCTCTACCTGCAGACTGGAAACTAGCTTTCTAGCTTTTGTAATCCTCTGCTGGCAGTGTGGTATGCTTAGAAGCAGAAGTGAACAGTTTCCTCTTTGTCTGAAAGTATGTCACCAATAAATCTGTTAGTATCAGTTCTGTAGGAAATRCTGCATGAAAATAGATCCAGTCAGCCACTTTTTCTTTTCAGAAAATTATCTTCATTTGTGTAGACCTGCATGGTGCTAGATGTATATGTGGCTTACCATAAATAGTGTGAACTTCCTTACTTAACTGTAAACGTGATAAGAAGCTGTGAATCTCTGTTGCTTTCATTCTGCTCTAATGAAACTTGAAAATTTATAAATTTCGTAGTAGGTGTTCCAATAGTAAGGACTAGTTTGTGAAATGTTCTGCTATGGTCTTCTGCGTTTAGACACCTGGATATTTGGAGAACAGTGTAATAGTGTTCCTTCTATTAAAAAGGTATTCCCTCCGCCCCGTAAAACAGCCTAGAGAAATGTCATGGAAGAGACCTTCTCATAAAAATATTCAGAAATCGGATGAGGTTTTTTAAGAATTATTAACAATTTCTATTAGTATAGAAGTAGTTGAACTGATACCATACAACAGGTGAATGTGATGGGGATCAGGCTTAGGTATCCTTTTTTTCTTTCTAGTCATCTAAAGGTATTGATTATTGGTGTAGTGATGTATTTAATGATGTTTTGATGTTTCCCTTCTTTAAGGCTGGGCCTCCTGGTATACTGGCCCTCCTGGATGAAGAGTGCTGGTTCCCAAAAGCAACAGACAAAAGCTTTGTGGAAAAAGTTGTACAAGAACAAGGCACCCACCCCAAATTTCAGAAGCCAAAACAGCTGAAAGACAAAGCTGATTTCTGTATCATACATTATGCTGGCAAGGTAAAGAATTAGTAGCTAAAATGTGAACATTGGAATGTCTGCTGTATTTTCTAATGCATAACCACTGCTTCTTAGAAATGGCTACTTTACGAAATTATGGGAAACCAGTGGAAGACTTCAGAAAGTTGTTCCGTTGCTGTGGACCTGACAGGGCCTAAGGGGATTTGCCTGCAAGTTATATATGTATAGTTGAAGACATGTCAAACTGACACCAACTTACACTTTTCTCTGTGACTTGGTGAGACTGGAGGTACTTTTCAGAAACCTTGCATCAAGACTTCATCACCAAAAACGATGATGCAGTTGTTTTTTGTGTCTCACTCTGGGTGGTGCAAACTAGCATTGCAAATCCATTCCCTTTACTGACAGAACAGAACATGCAGCTGTTTTTTAGGGTTTGAAATTTGTAGGTATGCTTGCTTAGATGGCAAATCCAAGAATGATTAGGTAATCTGTTGATTGTGCAAACCTCAGTGCTACTTGTATAGACTTTGCAGGATCTTGTTGCATCTTATGCTGCAGAAAGCCCCCCACAATTTTCTTGACGTGTTTATCTTCTCCAGGTGGATTATAAAGCAGATGAATGGCTGATGAAGAACATGGATCCGCTGAATGATAACATTGCTACTCTTCTCCACCAGTCGTCGGATAAGTTTGTGTCTGAGCTGTGGAAAGACGGTACGTAATTAAACTTAATCTCATTTGTTCTCTCTTGTTTTATATGGAAGAGTTTATTTGATCATCAAAAGTCTGTGATGAGCTATGTTGCTTCTTTCCTGAAGACTAAGACACCAAGATGAGCATTATCTGGAGCATCCATTGCTTAGATCGTGGTATTGCATTAAAAGCTCACTGTAACTCAAGAGAAAGGTTCGCTTGCATCAACTTATGTTAAGCTTACTTGCATATATAGCAATTATTTCTCAAAACCGAGAATGCCAGGATAAAATATGAGTGCACCATTATGTCCCAGCAGCTGCATAGCTGCAACACTCAAGCACAAGATCTGAGATGGAATCTACGTTTTCAGTCCTGCAACTAGTGTGTTCTTGCTGCAGTGTTGTTCAGTATTTTACTCTATCTTCTCTGGATTTATCTGCTTTTGAGTCTTACTGTTGCTGTCACTTTCTGTGGTGGGTTTTCTTTGACGTCTCTGTCTGTTGCAGAGATGCAGAACGTTCAGAGAGCCTATTTCTATCAACACTTTCCTATTCTTCATCTAGAACCAGGTGACTGAGAAACCCAGCTGTCGTGTCATGTGTGTAATGCATCCTAGAGCCATGCAAGAAATGCTTCCGTTAACTTCTCTTTGTCCCTTTGTCATACCTGCTTGTCTTTCTTGTTCATTTCCTCTGCTTTGTGCTAGTAGCTCCTCACGGACTTTAAAACAAAAGCAAAACTCTCACCTTGCAAGTGGATACAAGAAAAATATGGACATGTTCAGGTGCTAAAGGTTGCTCTTGCATAGGAACAGCTAAAAGCAAATCCCTGTCAACTGTTTGAATGTAGAGCTGGTAAGGCTGTGTTTCTTGCAAGATTTGGGAAGGAAGATTCCTGAGACTGCGTTTAAACTGAATTCCAGTTTAACATTGATTCTAGTATTGGAATTTGAGTCAGCTGTTTATCATTAAAAAGAAAGTTAGTTTGGCAAAGGAACTTGTACTGCATGAAAAATGGCTGTCAGCAACTTGTGCCTAACAAGGCCTTTGCTGTGTGAGACTCCTTTTGGACTTGAAATGTCAGCTAAACCACAGCTGATCAGTTCTCATTTATTGTTCTTAGCTAGATCTTCTGTTGCAAATGACTGTCCTTTTTGCTATCTTGATGTAGATTGCAGGGCTCAAGATTTTTAAGAGGATTGTTCCAGCCGCAATCTGGGACACTCTTCTGTGGATTTCCCTGTGATGTCATCTAGTAACATAACCTTCTTTTCTTTCTGATAAGACAACCTTGACCCTATTCTAACAGCTGCTCTAGAAGTGAGCAGTTCTAAATTAATATTAGCTGTAAATCAGAGTAGCCTTTCTTGTTTCTTCTTTTGTAGGGGTTTCTTGTAACAGTATTTTTTTTGTTATAATCCAGTTGAGCACAAGTTGATGTGTTTTCTGAAATGAAGACTGAGAGCCTAAGTGTAGGCATCAGCCAACCACTAAAGATAAAGTGAAGTAGTAGCTTGAAGCCCTTAATAAAAATGTACTAGGGGTGTGGAAATTTATAGTGTTACAGTTGGTTTTGGTTGGGTGGGTGAATTTTTTTCTCCACGTAGAAGAGTAATGGGAAAAAGTAATGCTTTAGTTTCTTCTTGCCCCTCTCAGATCTTGCTACTCTCAGATCTAGCTGGCTTCTATTGAAAAAAAGGATCTGTGGAGTCCACCCGTCAAGGTGATAGCTTCATCAGTGCTTGGATGTCACTGTGGCATAGTGGAAAAACTGTTGGGGCAGGGAGTTCTGACTTTCTCGTAGTGGTATTGTTCATGTCTCTGTCCTAGAATACTTGTACTCCAAAAATAATTCAAACAGTGCTATCTTGAGGCTTGGTTTCTATCGTGCCTTTTACCATGCCTTTCACCATGTTTGCTCAGTTTACAAGTAGATATGGCTTTTCTGATCACCGGTCATGGCAGTTCTGCCTGTAATGCAAGAGTGAAGCTGGGCTTTTTCTCTAACTGTGGCCCCTTCTGGATCAGAGTTAACTAATAGTTGACTCTGCTGGGCTAGCAGCTAGAACTCTTGGTTTGTTGTTTTTCATTGTAACCTAAGCAAGCAGAAGCATCTGAAACTCACTTCTAGATTGCTCTTCCAGAGCTGCCATCCAGAGCATCAGCAGAATATGTTTGGGAGTAAGTTTGACTTCATCACTCAAACTTCCTGTAGTGAGCTGTTGCTTTTTTTCCTTCCTGCTCCTATCCCTGCACAAATTCTGTACAGGAGTCAACATCTGTGTAGAGATGAAGCAAAAAGGATCCTGCAGCTCCTCTCATTTATCCTATTCTACCCAGATATTCTTTGTACGTTCCAGTGCTTCTTTTGTTTGTGGCAGAATTTTAATGCTCTTTCTTGTGCTCTCTCTAGTTGACCGTATTGTTGGGCTGGATCAGGTAGCTGGTATGTCAGATACAGCATTGCCAGGGGCCTTTAAAACCAGGAAGGGTATGTTCCGAACAGTGGGA
This sequence comes from Oceanodroma leucorhoa, assembly GCA_030449065.1. Taxonomy (NCBI): domain Eukaryota; kingdom Metazoa; phylum Chordata; class Aves; order Procellariiformes; genus Oceanodroma; species Oceanodroma leucorhoa. The sequence goes on along the minus strand of JASVER010000071.1, from coordinate 2,539,643 downwards.
CAGCTCTATAAAGAACAGCTGGCTAAACTGATGGCTACCTTGAGGAACACCAACCCCAACTTCGTCCGTTGTATTATCCCCAACCATGAGAAAAAGGTAAAGACCGTTATAACAGTACAGCCCACGCGGTCTTACATGGGCTTCGAGGGGCATGTGGCTGGGTTGCTATCTTTTGTCAGGTTTTGCAAGAGATCTTGAAGATGTCCTGTTTTCTCAGGATATCTTTTTGAAGGTCATCCTAAATAACTGTATACTTACCACAATTTTGGAGACTGATCTTTGCAGTTCTTAAGGTGGCATAAAAGCTTTCAATTGCTTCTAACTGGAAAAGAGAGAACTGTCTGCTTTACCAAGAAGAGGGGGAAGCAAGGGGGTAAGACCCTCTTGTACAATACTTGTGGTATTTATAAAATATGTGTTTTCCTCGCTAGGCTGGAAAACTAGATCCCCACTTGGTCCTCGACCAGCTTCGCTGTAATGGAGTGCTGGAGGGAATCCGTATTTGTCGTCAAGGTTTCCCCAACAGAGTTGTATTCCAGGAATTCAGACAAAGGTAAGGCCTAGAAAAGAATCTGACGCAGTCTTTACCGTGGCAAAGTTAAGACGTAAGTGCAAAAATTGAAGTATTTTATTGCAACTAGATTGCCGCTGTTTTCAAAGGCAGCAACACAGAACATCTGTCCCTTGGTATTCCCTAGCACAAAGCCTCCCAAAACCATCTTTGACTTCTTTAGTAAGCATGTAGTTAAGGTGAGGTGTAGAGGACCCCATCTAAGACTGCTGCTTCATACTCTGTTGCCTAGAGATGCCATTTTTTTCTTCTAACAAGACCGTAAGCTGTCAAACTCATAATGCCATAGGAATGCATTACTGATTTTGTTGTTGTTGTTGTTTTCAAATATACTTGTGTAACTAGTCTAATGCTTTCTCCTTTTCAGATATGAAATCTTAACTCCAAATGCAATTCCCAAAGGATTTATGGATGGAAAGCAGGCTTGTGTGCTCATGGTAAGACATCCCAGAAACTCTATTTGAATAGAATAAGCTTTATGGGTGTGGTGTGGAACTCAGTTGTGCATGATAAATATATCTTGCACTCACAGACCAAAATTCCAAAGTCAAATGTTTTGTCTGAGAGAAGGAGGGTGCAAAAAGCTGCCTCTCGGCTTTGCAGATGGAGGCTTTTGACTAGCATGAGGTTTAATAATCCTAGGCAAAGAGGATCTTCCTGTTTCTACAGATGCATACACTTTGAGATGCCAGCAGTATCCATGCAATCAAAATGCTCAGAAGCATTGATGGTATCTTTAGCACATGCTTAAAGTATGAGCTTCAACAAACTTTTTGTAAYGGCCTGCTGGTGACAAATGCTTTCAGTGAAGGCTCCAATTAATTTCTGCAGAATTGCCTGCTTCAAAGGGAAAGCTTTAGCTCTGTAGCTTGAAGACTAGGGGAGGCTGAATTGAATTTGGCTGTAAGGGATTCCCTTTTTTTCTGTCTGAAAGGAGTATACCTTGTTCCTCTCAACTAGTATAAGTGTTGACAACAAATACTTTAAAGGATGGGAAAGTTGGTTGGGGTGCTTTTTTCTTACAAAGGTTAGGACTGGGGAGAAGTAAATAGGAAGGATCGACAGGTGTTTTTTCGTTAGGAAAGGAAGAGGGCTCTTGGAACTAGGCATATGTTCCTCACAGCATCCTTGTAGTTCTGGGCACTTGATGTGGTATTGTATTAAGCAATGCTTTCTATCACATTTTCTGTCTCTGGTTACCTCCATTTCATGCTGTGCTTGGCTGAGCAACAACTCCTCTAATTGGGACAGGACTTTATCGGGAGCTAGCAACTTTGGTTGGCCTGAGTGGCTCATTGTAGGGAAGGGGTATCTTACAGCCATGAGACACAAATATGTTTTGTGATGTTTCACATGAAGCAACCTTTGCAGGAGGTGAATTCTTCTCTCTCTTATTTTAGATCAAAGCATTGGAACTGGATTCCAACCTTTATCGAATTGGACAGAGTAAAGTGTTTTTCAGAGCTGGAGTCCTTGCTCATCTTGAAGAAGAGAGAGACTTGAAGATCACAGATGTCATTATTGGCTTCCAAGCATGCTGCAGAGGCTACCTGGCCAGAAAGTAAGGACCATATTTTGTAAAGTACATTATAAATGTGTACTTCTCCCTCTCAGGTGTAAGTTTCTCTTCAAAAAAAACTGACTAGAAATTATTTTTTGTCAGAAAGGCCATGATTTCTTTGTTGTATATAACAGTTGATGGTTGTTTTAGGGTTTTCTGATCTCTGTAGTGCCGGACTTCTGGCACCTGCAAGAAACTCGGTGTGCTGCTATCCCACATACTACCAGAGCAGTAAAGTCTATTCCTCTCTATAGCAATACTATACAGCAGGCAAAGTTTTTGACAGAAGAGCTGCAAACTGCAAAAATGATAAGGTCTTAGTACAGTACTGCTCCAGGAGGTGTAGGATTTCTCTTAAGCTGTTAGGTAGGACTGCAAATGGTACAGTTCTAAAAACAAAAGTAGTATTTGTCAGATTGGCAGGAAAACACACCTCTGTTTCAGATCTCCCTTTTTTTTGAAGTGAAAATAGTGAGGCTTTTCAGATTAGAAGACATTAGGGAGAAACTTTATTAAATAGGAAATTGAATAAAGGAAAGGATAACCACTCTTAGCTGAGGAAGAAAAAAAAACTTGAAAAGATAGAGAAGTTAACTGGAAATTTTGCTGGTTTTTTAGGAGGGAACCTTCTAATGTAAAAATGTAGAGGTATCTAATAAAGGGCTTGGTGGAGAGAATTCTGTGCCACTGTGGGTTCCTTTGTCTGACCTCCACTTACCTTGCAGAGCCTTTGCCAAGCGCCAGCAGCAATTGACAGCCATGAAAGTGCTTCAGAGGAACTGTGCTGCGTATTTGAAATTGCGGAACTGGCAGTGGTGGAGGTTGTTCACCAAGGTAATATTTTTCCTTTTGTAATTTTGACAGTTTGGTTGCAGTTTCGGTTTCTCAGGTTGAACCAGAGCGCAAAAACCACTTCCTCTACAATTGGGCTGGCTTGCAACTACACCTTGATTTATTTAGGCAGACAATATCATAGCATATTTTATAGCTATGCAGTATGACTGCATAAACCAAGTGCAAGACTATATCCAAGTAATGTTGTGGAAGAGCAGAAGTCATCTTTTAATGCTTTATGCCTAAGAAGAGTAAGAGGATCGCTTGCTTTGGTGGTATGGCACTTCAAAGAGTCACTTACTACCTGGCTAGTCAATTTAGCTAGACAAAAACTGTTAATACGGGGATGGCTTGCCATCTCTTTCTCCAGGGTTGTAAGAGCAAAGAAAAAGCAGTGAGGTCTGATCTTGTTAGAATTCTAGGTATTTTACCTTCATAAAGACAACAAACACATGAAGAAATGGTCTCTTTTCTAAATGTATGGGATTTCTTGCTTTTTAGCCATGAGACTTTGCAGCTAAATGAGAGTAGAGAGCAGAGTTTAAACTTTTCTTCTTCTCTTTCCTATGAAATGACTTCTAAGGGTTTTTGATGGGAGAGCATAGAGATGGGTGTTGTTTGTTTTTTGTTTACATGGACCTACCTGTGAATTTCCCCACTGTACTGCAACTTTTTTATTCTCCTGCTATTACTACGTAGCCCTTGAGGGTCTGGAATTTACCCAACCCTTTCCTGATGCATCCCATGCTGGAGAAAAAGTTGCGCAGGCAGAAAGTGTGTTATTGGCAGAGTAGATGATATCTAGTCCTCTATGATCCTTCCAGTATTCACAATAAAACAACTGGTCTGTCCTTCAAATATGACACTTACCTAAAATGTTGTTTTATTCAGTGCTTATCAAGTGCAAGAGCATTTCTTCATGTTTTCCTTGTTCCTTATACACGTCTCATTCCCTTGATTTCCCTTTCAGGTGAAGCCTCTTCTGCAAGTAAGCAGACAGGAAGAGGAGATGATGGCCAAGGAAGAAGAACTAATAAAGGTCAAGGAGAAGCAGCTAGCTGCAGAAAATAGACTGAGTGAGATGGAGACCTTCCAGGCCCAGGTGAGTTTGCAAATCTCATGTGTAAAAGTCATTCTCTCTCTACCTGACCAACTGCTTGAGAGCACCTCCTTTGCTTTATTGGTCTGATGGACAAGCTGCAGGATTCTGACTTGTTGAAATATGTGACTTGGCTGCCATCTTGTTCAATTTTCTTTGCCCTTCCCAGCTCAGCTCCTCTAGCAGGTCATTTTATACAGTGACGACCTATTGCCCTTCTATAGCCATTATGTGAAGAAAAGTCTCTTTCGGCTGATTATTGTAGGAAGCTGGTTGAATTCAACCTTGTCATTAATGGAATCCTTTTTGTTTGGAACACAGAAGGTGGCAGCAGGATTGTTTTTCTGTAGGGCTGATAATTACTTGTGTTACTTTTGCAGGGGAAAAATAGACAATATCTGTACTGCAAATGGATATGGTCTTGAGAAATTTGTCAAGGCTAACATAATATGTGTTTGCAATGCCTGGTTTGTGAAGGAGAACAAGCACTTAAAATCTATGTTTTGATATTTAGCTTTTGATTAGGAGCAGGAGACTGCTGCAATGATTAAGACTGTAACTGTGGAACACAGGAGCACATAACTTCACTTAACACAGATTGCTAAGTGCTTTGGTAAATTGGAGCTTGTCTTATTTCTGGCTTTGTGTCCAATGTAGCTAATGGCAGAGAAGATGCAGCTGCAGGAACAGTTGCAAGCAGAAACTGAACTCTGTGCTGAAGCTGAGGAGATAAGAGCCCGCCTGACAGCCAAGAAACAAGAACTGGAGGAGATATGTCATGACCTGGAAGCAAGAGTGGAGGAAGAGGAAGAACGGTGTCAACATCTGCAGGCTGAAAAGAAGAAAATGCAGCAGAACATCCAGGTAATGCCTTAGGAATGCTGTCTCTTGTCAGTAAAGAGGATAATAAGGGTTAGAGTGGTTCTCTTGTCTCAGCTTGGAAGGAAATGGAAGAGAGAACAAAAAAAAAAGCATAGAAAAATCTATCTGTGGAAATAGCAATAGAACACAGCAATTCTGGTGCTGAGCCTGAGGCATTCAGTCAGTCATCTGGAATGAGCTGTTCCATTCTTGAAGATGAATAATTGTCAAATAATTAGACAAGTCTTTGCTTAAACCAGGTGTTTTAGGAATGGTAGCATTCTTCTTTGCAAAATAGCATTGTTTATTCTGCTAGAAAACTTTTTTGTTAGAAGGCAGTATGTTGCATTAAGTCATGACAGAGATGTCACTTCTGGAAAGTACTAATAATACCTTGAAGGAAGGGTAAAGAAACCTTCCAGGTTCTAGTATTGCTACTGTGCTGTTACATTGGTTAATGAGCAGCACTGACAAATGCCTTGTTTTTCTGTGGGTGTTGTGAAGGAACTAGAGGAGCAGCTTGAAGAAGAGGAAAGCGCAAGGCAGAAGTTGCAGCTAGAAAAAGTGACCACAGAGGCCAAATTGAAGAAACTGGAAGAAGATGTGATAGTTCTGGAAGATCAGAATCTCAAATTGGCTAAGGTAAGACTCCTGCAGCTTCTTACGCAGGCTAACAATGCACAGGTGTTTCTCCTGGAGCCACCCACCAAAGGCTGACCTTTACCATATTACAGGGAAACTTATGAATTAATTCAGTCTTGTCTTTGACAACTCTGACCTGAATGTTTGAAATTAGCTGCCTGCCTGTATTCTTTACAAGTCAGTATTGTGTGATACTTAAATAGCCTTGACTAAACAAGGATCCATGAGCAAATGTTTTCTGACACATTGTTATGCCAAATAGTATCAAGTTATTTCATAAACAGACTTCCCTTTCAGCTTTGAGAGGGCTATCAAATACAAATCTTTAAGTAACCATTTGTTTCAATACTATCTGTAATCCTGAAAGGATTTCTTTCGTTCCAAGTTTGCTTGTAGCAGGAGTAGGTATTCGTGACATTGACATCTTTAAGCACAGTCAACTCTGGAAAAATCTCCTGTAATTCCAGCAACTGCTTTGACACTGCCTTCTCAATTCTGCAGGAAAAGAAACTGTTGGAAGACAGAATGTCTGAATTTACAACGAATCTGACAGAGGAAGAGGAGAAATCTAAGAGTTTAGCCAAACTCAAGAATAAGCATGAAGCCATGATCACAGACCTTGAAGGTGGTTTTGTTTGGGTTTGGTTTTGTTTTGTTTTGTTTTTTAAAGGCAGATCCTGCAAAGGATTTGCCTGTTTAGTTTTAGGTGGTTTCTTGTTAAAATTTGTTGAACTTCCATTTGACTTCTAGAGTTTTAGTCCTCTCTAGTTTCTGAGGGGTTAAAAATTAGTCTATAGTGTGTATGCTATTGATCGGTTTGCTAGAGCTGTTCAGAGACTGGCTGAAGGTTATGTGCCTTGTCAGCTGAGCCCTTGATCTAAATAAAAATCCTCTCCAGAGCAGCAGGCCAATGGAGAAGAGAGGCTGGTTCTCTTTCTTCTCCTGCTGTGGAAGTGTCTCTGCTTTTCTACTTCCAGCAGCATCAATCTGTCAGGGTTAGTGCTGTTTCTGATATCCTGTTTGCACAAGTTCTTCAGAGTTTGAGCTAGAGGCACTTCATCTGAAGACTGCCCAGGTTAACACAGCAGGAGCCAGCCTATTTAGTTTCAGTAAAGGGAGAGCAGACCTTGTGTTCAGCATCACTTAATGAGTGCTTATGTCTCTGTGGTGTGGGTGTTGGGCGAGACTGGCATTGTGCTGGCATTGTTTATTACAGTGAAAGGGGGGGAAGGAGGTTTGGCTGTAAGATGAGGGGAAGGGAAATTGCCCAGGTATGTTCTGAGGGCAAAATGTGGGGGCAGTTGCAGGTATATGTCCTGACAGAATAATGCACTCCAGCTACAGTTTGGACAGTTGTATTATTAGGAAAGAAACTATTGCTTTAATAGCTTTATTTTCTCTGCTCGTACAATATTCTTTGTGTCGTCCGTGTAACTTAATGTGTCCCCATCTCCATCAGAACGTCTGCGACGTGAAGAAAAGCAGAGGCAAGAATTGGAAAAGACTCGTCGAAAGCTTGAAGGGGACTCCAGTGATCTGCATGACCAGATTGCTGAGCTGCAGGCTCAGATTGCAGAACTCAAAATGCAGCTGGCCAAGAAGGAAGAGGAGCTGCAGGCAGCCTTAGCTAGGTGAGAAACTGACCTGCAGGGTTCAGGGACCACCAGGTTGGGAAGTATTTCTTGTCTTGTGTCACTTTGGAATAGGGACTAAATGGAATCTGTGGCTGTTGTATTTCAGCCTGTGGACCGTTAAGATCTATGTCCTCAGCATCAGAGTTCTTTGGCTGCTGCTCACTGCCACATTCTCTGTACAGAGCTAGACTATGAATGTAATGTGCACTGCACACGTTTCACTGGAGCAGTAAGATTTCAGATGGGGTTAAAAAGTAGTGGCAACACACTGTCTCTCTGGTAGTTGCTATATTCATCTATTCAGTAAAGCCAGTAAAGCCCAGTTTCCAATGTAAAATGGTGCTTTCTCTTCTGCTTTCTTCTGTTGTCAGTTTCTCTCTGTCCCCTTCTTTAAGGTAAGTAATTGTGCTCTCTCAAGTATTGGGAAATAGAACTTAGAGTTTCTAGATGATATATGGATCAAAGTTTGAATGTAATATTGTAGAGCTGACCAATACCAGCTTTTTTTCTTGATTATTCTTGGTAGGACAGGTGGTTTTAATTTACATATGGTTTAAATCTGGCTCTGACCAGAACCCTATGTTGAACACAGGGTGGAAGAAGAAGCAGCTCAGAAAAACATGGCCCTGAAAAAGATCAGGGAACTCGAATCCCAGATCACTGAGCTGCAGGAAGACCTGGAGTCAGAGAGAGCATTCAGGAATAAAGCCGAAAAACAGAAGCGGGATTTGGGAGAAGAGCTGGAAGCATTGAAAACAGAGCTAGAAGACACACTAGATTCTACAGCTGCTCAGCAAGAGCTCAGGTAACTCCAACATGTAGCTGTGTTGTCTTACTTGGTTTCAGTTTTGACTTTTTTAGTAAACGCTGTCGCATGCAGTCTCTTACCAAAGCAAGTCTTTGCCTTTATCAGGGTAGGCTGGTTAGCAGCCTCAGTGACTACAGAAGGAGGTAGTGTGCAAGCTGTAGTCAAGACTGCGTTACCTCACCTGATATAAGAAAGTTAGTTTGCTCCCTAACCATAGTGTTAGTGATACCCCTGAAACATTCATACTTTCAGGCTATTACTTCTTAGGCTGAAAGTAATGCTGCTAGCTTGTGCTTAAGAAGGGTGCAATGCCAAGTTCTAACTTGAAAAGTGTCTTTGTATCTTGTAGGGCTAAACAGACCTTGCTGTTTTTCTGCATTAGAGATGCTGTTGGTGGATATAAACATCTGTTTGATTCTCTGCTTGGCATCTAAATGGAATTTGAATTTTGCAGGTCAAAGAGAGAACAAGAAGTAACGGTTTTGAAGAAGACCCTTGAAGATGAGGCAAAGACTCATGAGGCTCAAATCCAAGAGATGAGGCAGAAACATTCACAAGCTATTGAAGAGCTGGCAGAGCAGTTAGAACAAACCAAACGGGTATGTGGAACAGAAAACACAAGCCAAAGCAGTCAACCTTCCTGAATTGATAGCTGCTCTATGGTCATGTCTTAAAGCTGCAGAAGAACAAGAAGTGTTCATGGTACTAGGCTTCTGATACACGTGCTCTTCTTCCCTTGGTAGATCATTTTTCACTATGAAGCATATATGAAGTTGTTTTAAATAGGGAAAAAAGAATGAATGCAACTATCAGGCATGTTATACTGCATAGCCAAGACATTCTTTTCACTGCTAGCACTTGTTGACTTGTACAACCTTTAATTTGGAAATCTGATGGTGCAAGACTATCTCCTGTATTGACTTCTCTGATTATTAAATTCTCCTGCTTATCAGTGACAGGCTGTTCAAATTGTTTTTTCTGAGTAAGCAGTCTACAACTTAGCTGCTAAACATGCAACACTAGCTTGCTTGTTGGGGAAAAAAAATGTACTCCGTGGAAGGATCCTGCCATATCTAAAGTCTGAGGGGTTTTGCTGATTTTTTTTTTTTTTTTTTCCTCTCCAGGTGAAAGCAAATCTTGAAAAAGCAAAACAAGCTCTGGAAAGCGAGAGGGCTGAACTGTCCAACGAGGTGAAGGTTCTTCTGCAGGGCAAAGGGGATGCTGAGCACAAGCGGAAAAAAGTAGATGCTCAGCTCCAAGAACTGCAGGTGAAATTTACAGAAGGTGAAAGAGTGAAGACCGAACTGGCTGAGAGGGTTAACAAATTGCAGGTGAGTGGCATGGGTTTTCCTTAGCTTCTGATTCAGCCCAGGGCTAGAGAGAAAAGGTTGTACGATTGTACCTTCCCATAGCTAGTTCAAAAATTTTGTTCATCCTGAGGATAAAGTTCCTACAAAAAGCAAATCCATAGTTTGCTTCTCAAAGACTATGCAAACTCCTTAACTCATTGCCAGGGCAAGACCTTTGGATTGATGTCTCATATCTCATCCCTGGGACTTTGGAAATGATGCATTCATTCCCCTGAGAGATTATATACATGCATTACTGTTGAGAGGTGCCTCAGTTTTCACTTTTGGGTCTCGTAGCTGCTCATCTGTTCCTGGCTTTGTTTTTGCTGATACATTTAATAACTGATACTCTGATCTCTCCTTCAGGTCGAGTTGGACAATGTCACAGGTCTTTTGAACCAGTCTGACAGCAAATCAATCAAATTAGCAAAGGACTTCTCTGCTCTGGAATCACAGCTTCAGGATACACAGGTGAGAGCTTTGGTAGTGAAGGCATCTGTGTGTGGTGCAGCCAGTGTCTGTTACAAATTCTTAAAGTGAGGAATCACTCTGGACACCTTTCAAAGGATTGGGTCTGGCCTTTTTTGCTAAGGGGTTATATTGCATGGTATTGAGAGCATTTCTACAGAAACAAGCTGTTTATCTTCCTTCCACTTCCTTGGTATGTGGAACATATGTAACTTTCCCTGTCTTAGATTTAGAAGTCCTCCTTTATCACCTTTCTGCTTGAGAGCTCTTTAACACTAGAACTGCACTGGAATGCTAGGTTCTTGTTTGAGATCTTCATAGTCAAGTATTTGACAGGGTGTTTGTGTGTGTATGATTTCTAGTACGTTTGTGAAGTTAAGCAGAAAATTTTGTTTCCCAGTGGATGTTGGGGAAGTGATAGATTCAAATAATTTGGTATTTTTTGAGGAAAAAAAATCATGCTTAGTCTTATACTTCATGATAAAACAACCTTTTACAGTTAGTAGAATATGACTCTCTTGCTAAAGCATGGAGTACCAAGCAGAAGGTTGGAAGGGAAAAGAAGAGTGTGCTAAACCTCAGATACTAAGTAACCTTGAACAGTCATTGATGTTCTGTCTGCTTATTACTCTTTTCAAAAAACAGACTCAAAGATAGTGCACAATACAAAAATTATGCACTAGTCTGAAGACTGGTCTTACTACTCTCTACAGATCTTTCAGCTCAAGCACTGGCAGCATAAGTCAATAAATGTTGGTGCTGAAGCTGGTAGATGACCAGTATCTTACAATTAAGACCAACATTGTTTTTAACCATGCTAAATCACTTTAGCCTGCTGTCCATTTCTTTGATACTTAAATATGAGAAAGTCATGTAGCAGAGTACAGTCACGCTATTGTTGGGAAAGGTTTTAATGCTTTTTGTGCTACTCAAAGGACTCCAGAAAGGACTGTGGGTGGTTTATGTCGTGAAGTAGTATACTTTAATCATTAGAGTGTATGAGAGAATAGGACCATTCTGAATATTTTGTTTCTCTACTGACTCACTGGAAGACAATTATTTAAATTCTGTCTTCGGTTGTCTTATCTGTGAAGTAAGTTGCATACTTAAACTCAACTCAAAAGTACTCATTCTGGAGAGAGTGGGTGAGGATTGTGAGCCTTTAAAGCCAAGGAGCAGTGCTGAATTCCACTGGGGTGTTTGCTTTATAGGAGCTGCTGCAGGAGGAGACTCGCCTAAAACTGGGCCTCAGCACTAAGCTGAAGCAAATGGAGGATGAGAAGAACAATTTCAAAGAGCAACTGGAAGAAGAAGAGGAGGCAAAGAGAAACCTGGAGAAACAGATCTCTATTCTTCAGCAACAGGTACAGTGTCTGCATCCCATAAACCAATGACTTTTGAGAGGAAGCATAAGTGCAGCTCTTGAAGGAAGTAAAATCTAAATGCAGAATTGATTTCTAGTAATAGAACCTCTCCTGGGAAGGGGTGATCCTGCTGATTTGGGTGAGAGAGGAAATAAGAGGTCTCTGATACTCATACGAATTGCTTGTAGATTTCTATCCAGGAATTCCTTTGGGAATTCAGTCATATAGTATTATATGAGGGGGGAGTAGTACCTTCAGAAATGAGCAGACGTATTTCCTCAGCTTCTGGTGGCGGTAAACTACATATAGCGTTATCTGTGGTGTGGCTTCACATGCGATCTTTTATGTCCTTCAGGCAATAGATGCAAAGAAGAAGATGGATGATGGTCTGGGCTGCCTTGAGTCAGCAGAGGAAGCCAGGAAGAAGCTGCAGAAGGACTTGGAGGGCTTGAGCCAGCGTTATGAAGAGAAGACAGCTGCGTATGACAAGCTTGAAAAAACAAAGACTCGCCTGCAGCAAGAGCTGGATGACCTCGCTGTGGACCTCGATCATCAGCGGCAGATTGTTTCCAACCTAGAGAAGAAGCAGAAGAAATTTGATCAGGTATGACTTCAGTCACTGGGCATTCAGTAAGTGCATCTTATTGACAGGTCTGCTTTAAGAATACCTAAGCAATGCTGCTTGGAGAATGCATATTTATTTTTGAACTAAGGCATAGCATATAGAGTGGATAAATAAGCTTTCATAGAAGTAAATTAATTCTGTTCCATGCATAAGAAGTTTAGTGATGCTTCTTTTCCCAAAGGGATAACATTTATATCAAGACCAAGTTCAAAGCGTTGTTTGGAGATCATCTTTGAGAGAAAGTTGGAAATAATAGGTTGGAGGCTTGGGGAATCAGAAGTTTGTTCCTCTGGCATCAGCACAGTTATTAAAAGTGGGATGGCATGCTTCATTCTTTGAAGCTGCATTTTCTTGGTTCCTTCTATCCATGGCAGAACACTATGAAGAAGGCATTAATGAAAAGATGCATGTTTACCTTGCTAGTAATTTCTCAGAATACTGATGCTCTGCTCTTGTAGTTATTGGCAGAGGAGAAGAACATCTCTGCCAAGTATGCAGAAGAACGGGACCGTGCTGAGGCAGAAGCCCGTGAAAAGGAGACTAAGGCCCTTTCCCTGGCCAGAGCCCTGGAAGAAGCCATAGAGCAGAAAGCTGAGCTGGAACGAATCAATAAGCAGTTCCGTGCAGAGATGGAAGACCTGATGAGTTCAAAGGATGATGTTGGGAAAAGTGTAAGTATAAAGTTAAAATATCTGGGCAGGAAATGTCACACAGGTGATACTGTTAGTTTGATACTGCAAAAAGCTTATGCTAGTGTGAACACAGAGGAATGCAGTAGAGAATACTGGACACATTGTAAGTTTGTGAATGTTATGTTTGTATTACATTAGTAAGTGGGAAGGATGGGAAGAGCCTGGAAATGACCCAAATGAGGTAGTGGCAAACTGAAAATTAACTGGTATCGTTGTGGCAGAGTGAAGGTATGATGTGAGCCTGATATGTAAAATAGAGGGATTAGCCAGACAATGGAAGACAGTAACCCCAGTATTTCAAGACACAAAATGTTATGATAAGCAGGAAGGAAAAGAAAAAATTCAGAGGCTAAAAAGCATTTTCTTGAATTCTGTTAGAACCAGATGTGTCCAGCTTCAGTAAGTCTGCAGTAGGTCAGGACTGGGCTAACAAATGCTCTTCTCTTTCTCCCCACCACCACACATACATGACCAGAACTGATAGGTAATCATGATTCGCACTGGCAGCTTGCAGGTATGCGAGCAGCTGGCTTTGAGGGGTATTTCTGGCCTAATACAGGGGCAGATGCAGTGTTCTTGTGTCCCGTTTGATGTGAGTGGCTGTTCTTAGACCTTTTTGCTCTTAGGATAGGTGAAATTGTCTGCACTCTTTGAGGAAACCTCACGTGTGGTACTGTGCTGTAGGTCCATGAGCTGGAGAAGGCTAAGCGAGCCCTGGAGCAGCAGGTGGAGGAGATGAAGACACAGCTGGAAGAGCTGGAGGATGAACTGCAAGCCACGGAAGATGCCAAACTGCGGCTAGAAGTGAACCAACAGGCCATGAAGGCACAGTTTGACCGGGACCTCCAGGGACGTGATGAACAGAATGAAGAGAAGAAGAAACAGCTGATTAGACAAGTAAGAATTGCTCTGTAAATCCTGAAAATGTTCTGTACACAAAGGCACTTGTGTCCAAAGATGGTTAGACAGACACTGCCAATCCACAGATTCTTGTTAATGGTAACTCTCCAGGCAGCTCTGCAAAGCTGTGACAGACTTTCCCCCTTGTGCGTGTGATTGTTCAAACAGCCTTTGTCTATCAAAGGAACCCATGTAGCTTTATTAGTGAGGAATGTTAGCCCCGTCCCCCTGCCAGGAAGAATGAAAACAAGTCACATGCTTGCACTTATGTACAGTTTGAAAGGGGGATGCGAAAAGTAGCTGTTGGGAAATCAAGGAGCTGAAATGCTGATGCCTGTATTTCTCCATACAGGTGCGGGAGATGGAGGTGGAGTTGGAAGACGAACGAAAACAACGCTCCATTGCTGTGGCTGCCAGGAAGAAGCTAGAGCTGGATCTGAAGGATTTGGAAAGCCATATAGACACTGCTAACAAGAATCGTGAAGAAGCCATCAAGCAGCTCCGCAAATTGCAGGTGAGATGCTGTAACTGTTTTAGCAGTCAGTATAGAGCATTTACCCAGGGAAATGGGATACAAGATTTCACCTCATGAGAACCGTGCATCAGTATCACAAGAGCAGCGGTATCTTGTAGCATTTTACCACGAAAGATTTATTGGCATTTCCAATATCCTTCTAACCCCAATCTGCCTGTTCAACTCCCTGGGAGACAGGCTGTAGGGAAAGTCCGCTCCTCTAGTGCTTGCCTCGTGTCAGTCTTTTTTGAAAGGCTCATGGAGCTGCAAAGCTAGAGGGACTTAAATATCATTTAGGCCTTCTCCTGCCCCAGGACAGTTCTGTTATGCTTTTGTAATTCCTACAGGCATTTGTCTGATCTGTTCTTAGAAAAATCTCTGGACTGTCCATTTCATCACTTCACTAGAAAGCTTCCTGTACCCTCCTTTCCCCCCTCCCTATATCTGACAAGATTTTATTTTTTTTCCTGCAATTTAAGCAGTCCTGTTTGCTTCCATTACTACTTCTCCTTGTTACTAATGAAATGGGAAAAGGACGATTCCTTTTGTTTTTACAGCAACCTTTTTGGTAGCTGAAGATTAATGAATCCCTGTTTCCGTTTTCCCTCCATGTTTCCCGTAAGACAAACAAACCCAATTTGTTAATGTGGAGGCTCTGAAATTAATCCTTTTTTGTTCTCCCTTTTCAGGCACAAATGAAGGATTACATGCGGGAACTGGAGGACACACGTACTTCCAGAGAAGAGATCTTGGCACAGGCCAAAGAAAATGAGAAGAAGTTGAAGAGCATGGAGGCAGAGATGATCCAATTGCAGGAGGTAATGGAATATGCATGCAAGTCAAGGGTTTGTTCATTTTCTTTGGCCAAGAACAAAGCATAGCAGTCTAAGTTTGAGTGGTTATTTCCTTTCTTTTGTACTTTTTGCTTTGCTCAAATATGAGGTCCACTTCAAAATGCAGAATTTGGCCCTTTCTTGACAGCTGTGATAGGAGCATGCAAAACAAAGGAAGCTGTGGGGTGGGTGGGGAACAGACCATGTCTTATAATTAAGTCTGGATCTAGCTAGAGACCATACCACCCATTACCAGTAACTACTTTTTCATATGCTGCATTAATTGGTAGCTTCCCATTGGATCACTGACCGTCTCGTTTTCATTCCAGGAACTTGCAGCTGCTGAGCGTGCCAAGCGCCAGGCCCAGCAAGAAAGGGATGAGCTGGCTGATGAGATTGCCAACAACAGTGGTAAAGGGTGAGTAATGTTCCCTGTTTAAGGGTGGAGGAGCTGGTTTGAGAAAATACTTTGCAGGCTGTTATTTTTATGTAGACTGCAGCATGCACTGTATCCCCTCTGCTCTTGAAAGACTGAGCTTATTTTATAAAACTAGAAGTGATGAATTTTCTCCAAGGCATTAATGCCACCAACACTGCTTTAATGATTCTGTGTCCTATAGAGCACTGGCCATGGAGGAAAAGAGACGCTTGGAGGCCCGGATAGCTCAGCTGGAGGAGGAGTTAGAAGAAGAACAGGGCAACACAGAGATAATCAATGACCGGCTCAAGAAGGCAAATCTTCAGGTACCTGTTCAGGCTGCGTGTGCCAGTAGGGGTTCTCTAGTCTGTGCAAATTGTCAGACTGCACTCTGAGCAATGCCAGCTGCTGCTCTGTGTACAGCACAGGTCCTCAGAAGTCCGTAGATGTAAGCAAGATGAAGGACCTGAATACCACAATACAGAAAACAGGGTGGGCAGTCAGAGCTGATGTTAACTCACTGGTTTTGATCATTTAAATCATTGAGTAGCTGGAACAATCTCCCTACTTTAT
>JASVER010000071.1:2503677-2523867 GCA_030449065.1 Oceanodroma leucorhoa | reverse complement strand
AAAAAAAAAAAAAAAAACAAAACAAAAAACAAACAAAAAACACACAGAAAAACAAAGCCAAAAAACTCCTAGTCCCTTTTTCCTGTATTAAGGGATTATGAGAAAGATGATCTGTAGCATGCTGCTCCAACTTGGCATGCTGAACAGTGCCACAGTGTGTTTGGAAAATGACTTTTCTGCCAGTTCTATGCTTCTTCAAATGGACTAACCATATGGAATTTGTTAGGCTGCTATAGAAACCATGATCTTAATCTGCCTGTTCTCTGCCATATTTTATCTGCCCAACTTTGAGAGTCAAGCATGTTGTTTTCTTAGCGCACCAAAGCCAAGGGGCTAGGCTGATGGTTTTCCAAACGGCTTGTTCACTCTGGTGGATGAGAGCATAGTTCTCTACTTGGTTGACTGTCAGCCAGAGCCCTGGCTTGGAAGTGGACTGAGTTCTTGCCCTTTCACCTTTGAAAGTCAGTATTTTTAAGCTGCTTCTTTTTAGTGGAAGTAGACAGACAGCAAATAAATGATAAATTAGTAAAGCACATGTATTGGATCCACTTGCCTCAGGATTTTTGTAATTCACTAAGACTGATAATTACTGTGTTAAGTGCCAAGCCATGGCCTTCACCCCAGAGAGCATTGTACATGATTGGCAAATTTAGCCCTAAGAGGAGGTTGATAAATCTGTTATTCAAGGAATTACTTTGAAAATCTGGGTAAACTAAGATATTTTGAGAAGTGCCCTGCCTACAGACAGTTCTCTTTGCATCGGAGTTATTCCAAGTATTCGGCTCACCCTGAGGGTCCTTTTTCTTTGCGTGTCAGCATGTGTCTGAGAAATAAATCAGCCTTTTGGGCTGGAGCGTTTGATATGCTGAGTACTTCTTCTCTCTGCAGATTGATCAGATGAATGCTGACCTGAACGCTGAGCGTAGCAATGCACAGAAGAATGAGAACGCTCGCCAGCAGATGGAGCGCCAGAACAAGGAGCTTAAGCTTAAACTGCAGGAGATGGAGAGTGCAGTAAAGTCCAAGTACAAGGCTACCATCACAGCCTTGGAAGCAAAGATTGCACAGCTGGAAGAGCAGCTGGACATGGAGACAAAGTATGTCCTAGCAGAAACTCTGTCTGTTTTACGGGCTTCCACCGACTCTGGCATTTTAAGCTCTTCTGAACAAATTCTGATTTGTCTGAGTGAGGGCTTTGTCCTAGGTATACTGGGTAGTACAGATGTAAGATCTCGGCAAACCGTCCTTGTTTTTCACTGTAGAGAATTCTAGCTTCTTCCAGATGTAACCACTCCTAAAACTGCAGCTGTGATACACTTGCTGTCCCTCTGTAGCTTCAGGAAGGGTCATAACTGTGTGACATCAGTGCCTTCTGGTCATTTTTGGGAAACATTGCCTCCCATTCCCTTTTTTTCTAAGTCAGGAGGACTTTTGCTATCTTCCTAACTTCTAACTTGCCCAAGTTGGGTCATCTTGTTGGGGACAACGGGAGACAAGTTCTTGTCTGAGCATCACTGTATTTTTGTGTAGGGAGCGCCAGGCTGCCAGCAAGCAGGTGCGCCGTGCTGAGAAGAAGCTGAAAGATATCTTGCTGCAGGTGGATGATGAGAGGCGTAATGCTGAGCAGTTCAAAGATCAGGTGTGTATAGTTACCTGCAGCATTGGTGAGTCTTCTGGTGGGAGGATTTCCCTTCTATGACCAAGGCATCATCTGCATGTAAGAGGGCTCTAGCATTAACCTTCCTATAGATTTCTCTTCTTTTCCCTCACTGTGATAATTAAAAGATGACACAGGTGAAAATGTCATGCTTTTAAAGGAAAAGCTTGGAGCTGTCAAGTCCTAGGCAGCTCCCTTCAGAAAGGGAAGAGGGGGCTTTGGAAACTGCTTTTTGCTGCTCTAACTACTGTGCTGTAACGCTGGGGAAACACTGATCTCTTTTTTTTCCCCGTACACGCTCAGGCGGACAAGGCAAACATGCGCTTGAAGCAGCTGAAACGGCAGCTTGAGGAAGCAGAAGAGGAGGCCCAGCGAGCCAATGCATCCCGTAGGAAGCTCCAGCGTGAGCTGGAGGATGCCACTGAAACAGCTGATGCAATGAACAGGGAAGTCAGCTCCCTGAAGAGCAAACTCAGGTAAGGCGGAGCATTTGGTGCAATACCTTGGCAGCCAGTCCCGTGTAGTCTCGCTGTAACTGCCCACAGTGGCAGCTGCCCACAGCAAACAGTGTGGCGGGTACTTCCTTACCTCTTTCCAAAGCCTGCCCTGTCTGCTGAGTTCAATGAAACCTTGTGTTACTGACGTACTGTCCGTCCTTCCCTAGGCGCGGGGACCTGCCGTTTGTCGTGACACGTCGAATTGTCAGGAAGGCTACAGGAGAGTGCTCCGATGAGGAAGTGGACGGCAAGGCAGATGCTGGTGATGCCAAAGCTACTGAATAAGTCCTCCCATTTGACCCAGGTTACACGTGATGGAGTGACCCATCCACCCTCCCCTCTTCCATTGGACTTTCAGCAAACCCTCTCCTCCTGAATTGGCTGGGGATCTGCAGAGCAAGCCCAGCTCAGTGTATCTGGAGCCGTCGGGCATGTGTGTTCCTAGTTTCCTCCTCTTTCCAGTTTCCTAATCCTCTTTGTATTTAATGCCAAAGAGTCGGGGCTCTGAAATCTGACCAGCAGTTTGGCCACTACAAAGGCCTGTAGAACTGTCCGTGCCATGTCTGCTGGTGAATTCTTACACAGTTTGGAGGGAGTGGGGTTAGGGAAAGATTATTTTTGCTGTAAATCTCCTTTTGTCTTCGATTCTAGCTGCAGGGAAGCTCCTTCCTGTATTCTTTCCCCTCCCTCTTTGTTTGCTTTTGGCAATCATGTTCAGTGACCTCAGACTTCAGCCTCTTTTAATCTGCCCACCCACATGGTTTGGGAGCAGTTTCAGGAAAAACGGTGTGCTTTGGCCATGGCAATTTGCCCTTTCTTCTTTCATATGTTTCCAGGGAGGGGTGAAGAGGGAAGCTCCTCTTGGGACCAGTTACCTGGAGGACTTGCCAAAGTTGTCTTTTTTCTTTTTTTTTTTTTTTTTTTTTTTTTCCTCTCTTCTGATTTTTACTGTCTGGACAGATCTCTGAAGTGCAATGATGTCCTGTTAGTGTCTCTGCCTCTGAGCGGTTTCATCTAAGGTAGCGTGGACCAGTAGTTAATGACAGGCTGGGGAAGCAGAACAATGTCCTCGTGCTTGTCTGAGAATCTCTGGGGGACCAAATATATTTAATGGTAATAGACGGAATCTAGGGGAATTTAATAGGGTAGTGGGCAGAGGGTGGGGATAAGGGGAGGGAAATCCTTCTTTTATTGACATGTCCAAGCCTCTTGCACCTGCTCTGTAACCAGGGGTTGGGATTAGTTATTGTGCACCATTGACTAAGAGTATATTAAAAACCCTTTAATCTGCACAGATATATGTAAGGCCTTTGTATCTCTCGTAATAAGTAATTAAGAAAAAAATAAAGGTCTTTATCACTGCCTTTCTATTGGGACCATGGTTATATATAGATAGTCTTTACTTTTCTACACCATACACTGGTTGCTGGATTTACCTGTATTCTTAACCATATTGTATATGCTGCATTTAGACCTACTTATGAGCAAAGTAAAAATAATTAAATATGAAGCGCCATACTGTATGCCTGAAGCGCTCTAAATGCAGGAGCCTCGTGTCCCAATTGCTGTCACAAAAAAATTTAAATTTTTTTTATATAATAAAAGTGCCTTAGCATGTGCCTCAGCTGTGTGTCACCACTACAGTCAGTAATGGTTTACTGGTGCTCCACTGATGTTACCAATAAAGATTATCCATGTGCTGCAGTCTGTGTGCCTGTGTTGCCGTTCCCCCCCTCCCTAGGAGCGGTGCAGACCATACGCGTCGCCTCCCACGGTAGTGGCTGTGGTGTCAGAGCACCGGCCTGTCCTGTCAGCAGCGCTGCAGACCTCCCCTGACACCGAGTGACTCTCCGTAGCTGAAATCAGGTGTTACAGTACCCTCGGTGTGTTACTGGGGCAGCTGGCAGTGGCCAACGCTGGGGATTTTGGAGGAAGGTAATGCACCTTGTTTGTGTGCTTTCAGAGWGTTACCTATTCAAAACACAGGGCTGTGAATTTGAGCCAAGCTAGTTCTGTTCGTGGCCTGAAGAATGTAATTCGGAGTCTGTAACTAACAACTGTGTGAACAAACTCTCTTCTTCACTTTTATTTCCAGTCTCTGGAGTCACTGGAAAGTGAGGTTAGTGGAGGAGGTGATAGAAGTCTAAAAGTCTGTTTTATCTATGGATTGTCAAAATTGCCTTTGACTTATCTTCCAGCTTGTCCCTAGAAAATCTACTTTTTGTTAGATTTTTGCTGGAAATTGAATAATGAACTTGTGCCTGTATACATTTTCTGGTCCGTGGCCCCTCAGGCTGCCCCAGGTGCTCATGTTTCTGGTGCTACAGCCATGGCATAAAAAGCTGGAGTGTAACACCAGCACCTGATAATTGTAACCTCGTCCCTTTCACCTGTGTTGGCTGAGTTTTAAACCTTGATGAGAAAGTCTGAGTTATAAGTTGCAGTCGGGGCTGGGTCAGACCTTGGATGGAAGCGATGGGGAAGGAGGTGCTGGTGTTCGCCGCGAGGGGTACGGTGCAGCTGGCAAGTGCTGCCACCAAGGCCAGTGCTGGCAACGAGGAGCAGGGAGGGTGCAGCTTACAGTAAACTCAGGGGAGCACGTGTGTCTACTGCTCCCAAAGGGTGGGATTTCTGTCTAAGCAAATGTTGAGAGGTCAAAAAGTCTTCTCATTAAGAAACTTAAGTGTAGGTAGAAGGAAAAAAAAGAAAAGGTGTGGGGATGTGCAGAAGGAGGAGGCACCAAGATTCACCACGCGCTGCTGTGCGTGTGGGTGTAGTCACATTGAGGGGTCAGCGTGAGCGTGAACAGCTTTTGACGTTGCGTTACACAGGCTGCAGCTTTACAAGCCTGAATAGGGATTAATGTGTAAAGGGACGGAAGTGTGTTCATGGTGCATAGAATACGGGTGCTGCTGTCCTGGTGTCTTGCATATACGTTGTTAAAAACAGGACTGGAGTTAACTCTCATCACGGAGTTTACAGGTTCAGATACTTCTGTCTTTTTCTGGAGTGTTTTGCAGAAACATGTAGGGTATCTTTGTGAACAACATGCCCTTTAAATTACATTGAAATTGCTTTCTTGTCATACGATCATCTGGAACGAACGCCAGCTGGCCAGGCACCCCTGTGACACAGAGCAGAACTGCCCTAACGCCTGTGTGCTGCGGCATGCTGACCCTTTTAAGCTCAGGCTCCTTTTTGTGCCCTTTGCATTGCTCTGTGTGAGTGAGTACTGCTGGGTGCTGCTCTGTCCTGTGCAAGATGGAGAGAGACTTGTGTCTGTCTTCCGCCGGCACAGTACTTTCCTTCAACTTCCCACCTTTCTGTGCATCTTCATGACAGGGCAGAAATTAAGTCTCCTACAACATTTTCCACTTTGCAGAGTGCAACCTTGAGCTAGCAAGTTCTCGTGGCCCCAGATTAGTTGCTCTGTGGATCTCCAGAGCTGCTAAATGCCTCACACAGGTTTTCCTGAGATTTTGGGGATGGTCCGAGTAGGTGAGCGATTACAAATGCTGTAATAAGCAAGAGTGGAAAAGTGATTGAACGGGGACCTGATCTGCAGGCCCTGGGAAAGAGTTGTTCCTGGAAGTTGGTGCTGGAGCTGTTTGTTGCCTGCGTGATCCAACCTCAGAGCTGATCCCAGCAGGCATCGGAAGGGTCTGAATGAGAGGGGGCACGTGGACACAGTTTCAGAAGATGCAAGGGGTGGTGGTAAAGTTGATTTCAAACATTCCTATCCCTGCACTGGGCTGTTGTGCTGGCACAAAGGATCTGTAAACCGGATCATTAAATATAATAAACCTGGCTAAAAAAAAATAATAAATTGTGGCAATGCAGGTTACAGCGGGGCCTTCGCAGGCTGTTGTAACAGCAGAACCGAGGGGCAGAGCCATCAGCCCTGTCACAGCCTCAGGGAGATGGAGGTAAATCACTAAACCTGCAGCATCTCGTCCCGCTGCGGAGCGCAGCTGAGCGCTCCCCTTGTTCCTGCTACAGCTTCCCCCAGGGCAGAGTGAAGACAGTGGCCGTTAGAGACAGTTCCAGCTGGGTTCCCGGGCTGCAGCAGCAGTGACCTGCCAGGTTCAGGATTTAGACTTCTTCCATTTCCTCCCCAAACTGTCTCAAGTACCACTTTAATGTAAATGCAGAATCACTTTGTCAAAGCCCAGGGTGCAGATTAAATGGCGGAGGGGCTGGGATGCCTCAGCGACAGGCAGGGGAGGGAGGGAGGGAGGGAGCTGTGGTGGAAAACTGCAGCCTTCCCTGCCTGGGGGGAGACGTGGGTGAGGGAGGCCTCAGAGCAGTGGTTCAGATCTGCAGCTAAAATGCAGGCTGCTGAGGCCCAACTAGAGATCAGCGAGCAACAGGCCCCAGGGGCATTTAAAGCATTAATTGTTGGCCTGTGCTGTCCAGGAGCATCCATCCGTGTGGATGCACAGCCTGGCTCATGGCACTCGGAGTGGGGAGGAAGCTCTGGAGCTGGCGTGGGTCCGCCACCCTGGCTGGGTACAGGCCGGGCTTCCTGTCCTAGAAGCCCAGCCCAGTCCTGAGAGCTGCTCAGCCTGGTCTGGAGATGCCTTGTCCCGACCCTGCTGGCAAGATCCCAGCTGCATTGCCTTCCCTGAAGAGCCCGGACCCAAACTTTACCAGGGGAATATCTTTTTAAACTTTGTCTCCAAGTACAGCCAGAGACAATATTCCCTGTTCCAGGACAGATAGCTAACACTAGTAGATAACTGTTTGCTGTCTGTCTGGACCTATTTCTTTCCCTCTTCTGATGCCAGCAGTGGGAGCGAAAGCAGAAGGAAAAGGAGAAAAAACAAAACAAAACAAAACAAAACCCCTCCAGTCCTAAATTTGTGACTCTCCTGTCCTTGCTACCATTTTGAGCCAGTGTGGCTGAGCAAAACAAACAGCTGAGCAGCAGTGCAGCAAGAGGAAAAGAAAAACGTGAAACATCTCGGGCGATGATGGTCTGGCACATGAGAGGAAAGGTGCTGGAGTTCCTTCTCAAGTCAACTCCCTGCGGTGGGGCAGCCTCCCTCACGGAGATAGGGGAGGGCTGGCCTACAGTGCTTTCAATTTGGGTAAAACGTGCAGAGAAGGACACTTAAAAGTCGGTTAGGTAAGAGTACGGTCACTCTTTGGACTGGGTGATCATGCGGTTGTGCATGAGGAGCAGTTAAGGCAGGCTGCCTTCTCCGCTCGCCCACGGCGGCTGAGGACGCGTGCAGGCAGCAGAAGCCTGTGGGACGCGGTGCTGCCTGGGTGCACGCGTGCCCCGCGGGAGAGGTCTGCCCTGGAGGTTTCGGTATTGCTCAGCTCCCCAGCCCTACGGAAGAATGAGGGAGGAAATGGAGAACTGATGATGATTGAGTGGCTGGCCTCGCAACGCCGCATTACTCATAATGTGGTTGTGTGCTGCTAATTAATCTGGAATTATACTGTGAATGTCTTCATTTACTACAGCCTTAATTGACTTTTGATGGAAATTGTGTGGAACCTCATGGAAGAGGGTGTTATGGTAGGATGTATCACTCAGGATAAATGGATCGCTTCTTTAGGCTCCTTTTTAGGAGAGGAGCCATCACTCAAATCCCTGACCTCATGTAAGGCCAGGCTGAAGGGATCTCTCTGTGGCCAGAAAAAGTCTCACTGGGGACAAAGTACTAGTGGAGGGACTGGTGGTGGTCAGCTGAGAGATTTGCCTAGAAGCAGCGAGATGCTGAACCATACAGCCAAGAGCTGCTGCCGGCCCCCTAAGGCAGCCTACACCAGCTTTGTGGGTGAAGTGATGACTTGATGGGGGAAAAAAAGGAAAAAAACAACAACCCTTGGAGCTGTGATCAAAGAAATTTGCGTCCTGCTCTTCACTCCTGCTGTATCCAGGGAAACATCTCCCTGTGTTGCCTTATAAAGAAACAGCATCGCACCAGAGCTGAGCCCACCTTTCACTTTTCCTCCTCCAAACTCCTGGCACTGAGCGCTCCTGGTGCGGCAGCAAGGGAGCATCCTTCCTCCGAGCCTGGGCACGAGGGCACTGAGACAGCCCTGAGAAAGCCCAGGCTCTTCCCTCCCAGACTCTTTTTCCCAATCCCGGCCTGTCCCTGGGACTTGAGAGGACCCTGCCAGCCCTGCAAGCTGCTGGATGGATGCAGCCTCCCCAGGCTGCCCCGTGGCCAGCAGGCATGTGTTCAAAGCTTCTTGTTTCATTTCCTTCTCAATGCTTCCCCACTGGGGCCTGAGAGGGGCATGGGGGCTGTGTGCACCGTGCCTGCRCTGCCAAATTAATCCTGGGTTGGAGCCGGCTTTTTCAGACTCTGTTTCTGCCTCCCAAAGCCTCCCCTGCAGCCGGTGCAGGTGCAAGGCGCTCACCTCTGGGGGAGAGACCAGCTCTGGTCTCGGGCAAGGCTCTCAGCTTGCATAAGTGCTAATGTTGTCGCTAGAAACTGCAGCAGGCTTTGAAGCAGAGGTATTGGCACAGCCGAAAAAGGTTTTAACGAGGTAACACGCAGCCCAATTTGCTGTGTGGGCTTTTGATCCTTTCTGCTGTCGATGTGATTGCGTGCTGCGCAGCTCAGCTCGGCGGCTCATCATTTTCGGAAGCGGGAGGCACCCAGCTGTCTCGCCCTGATGTATCCTTGTGGATAAGGCACAGATAAAGCTCTTGATCAGCTTTTGCTTGAAGCCTGTCTCACCATTTCCCTCTCACCTGGGAAGTTTCTTGGAGGCGACTTCAAGGACATGGCTTATGCTCCAGCGAGGAGCTGCAGTTAAGAAACTGCGGTGGGACCCCGCAGGAGGAAAGGTGCCGGGTTTGTGCTGTCCGTGTTTACTCAGGCCCTTGCTGTGAAGCTGAAGGGAGTTTATCTGCACCACATCCCCTCTCCTTTGCTAAGGGAAGTGCTCACCTCTCTGCTGCAGCCGGGGAGCTTGGTTCAGCGGAGAGATGGCCAGCAGAGCCAGCAAGCCTGTTCCACTGGAGGGTAGCGTACAGCATCTCTACAGCCTAGGAGGAAATCTACACCAAGAGTAAAACCTCACCTGCCCCAGAGGTCGTTTGCCTGCACCGCTTCCCTGGGCAGAAGGTGAGAAAACCAGAGCTGTTCGAATAGAAAAGCTGGTGGAGCGTCAGGGGACAAGCGCCTGAATTTTCAGGGCTGACTGGTGCAGGGCACGCGTCCCCGCTGCCGCCATCGGAAGCGTCAGGACGCAGACGGGACCAGCGCAGGCGCTCCAGCGGCTGAGGATGCGGCGCCACGTGTAGCGTGGCCTGCAGGGCTGGTCCTCCCCTCTCAGGGCACAGCACGGCCCCCGTGTAGCTTTGGGGGGACACTGAGGACAAGCAAAGCCTGGCACCATGTCCCGGTGAAGAGACCTGACTCATTTGCTTTGGGCAGTGGATAAATGAGGGTTAGGGAGAAAATCATGGAGAGGGACCGGATCGCAGCTTCTCTGGAGCTCCTCTCTCATAACCCAGGAGCAAAAAGGCATGTGATGGAGAGAGGAGGTGGGCACCCACTGCACGGACATGGGGCACAGCACGGGCGGAGCTGCATCCAGGATAATCGTGCAGGATTGTCTGGAAATAGCCTCTCTCCAAAGCCAGATTTCAAGATCTTTGTCCCCTGGGCAGACAGAGCAGCCATTCCCTGCTCTGCTGTCCAGGCTCTGACAGAGCAGTCCCCCAAAATCTTCCCTCAGCATCCCTCCAGCACCTCTATGAGCTGCAATACGGGACGCCTGCTCTCCGTAGGGCCGCAGTGCCCACGGCTCACCCAGCAGGAGTGGCTGCCTCATGACACCGCCACAAACTATTAAAAGCTGCAAGACGATTAAAATAAACTGTCACGGGACATTTATACCAAACAAAAAGCATGAGCTGGACTCCCTCATCTCCTAGGAAAGACAATCTCTATTTGCAGGCAATGGAGATGCCCTGAAGTCAGGGCTGCCCAGACCCACTTCACCGTCAGCGAGTGGTGTGTGGGCAGGAGTGCTGCTGCGGGCAGCTGACTCCCGTTTCCCCCGCTGAACAAAGCTTTTCCTGACAGCTGGGGCGGGGGAAGGAAACACCCAGCAGCAGGCACCACGGTGGGAAGAGCCGAGGCTGGAATGGCCGGTGCTCTCCTCCCAGCCACGGCAGAGCCACGGCTGTGCGGTGGGAGGTGAGAGGTGCCCGGGCAGGAGCCTGCCCGGGTAGAGCGCGGCCCTTGCAGGGTCAGGCATATACGCTGCAGAGCGTGTGACGCAACTTCGGCCACGCTTCCCGGTATTCCCTGCAGCAGGCGAAGCACGGGGGCTGAGGTCTGCCGTACGGCCGGGTTCCCCCCAGCACCAACAGCCCCACGGGCCGTGCTTGCACTCTGCTCCTGCGCTTTCTCTGGGCTCAAGTTGAGTTTCGAACAGCCCCATCCCACCAAGGCAGAGAGTCTTCCCTGTGAATCATAGGGGGCTGGTAGGACTTTCACCCACCTCGGGGCCAACCAGGAGAGCCCACAGCTCCCTTCTGCACTCGATTTCCTCCAGCACAGGTTAGAGACTCCCTGACGTCCCTCCAGCTGGTCCCAGCAACCTTCCTGCCTGCCCGACAGGGCCCCTGCCTCTATATGGGCAGGTAACCCCCCTACCGCTACTGAAAACGAGGCACTTCTTAGGTTCTTGTTCAGGCTGGGGGTAAAGGCTTGATTGCAACCACCCGAGTACCTTCACCGGGATGATCTCAGCCGCCACGTTCCCAGGTCTACCAGCTCTGCGACACCCCTCACACATCTGAAACTGGGGTCCCATCTCTGCATGGAGCAGGGCAAACCCGTTGTGTTTGAGCGGGCAGGTGAGAGCGAACCAAGCAGCAGCGATGGGTTGCACAGACGGTAAAATCATGTTTTGACGTAATTTGTTCCCTTTGCCTGCTTAGCTTTCAGTTGCCGCCTTTTCTTCTCCCTGGTTGCAGCCGGCACAGCCCTTCTCGCTAACCCCGGGCAGCTGCTGCGCCAGGGTAGTGATTGCTCCCTCATGGTTTTGATGCTACTGCTTTCTGGTTTTGCTGAGCAGCAAACAGATAAAATATTTACTGTCTTTTCTCTTTGTTTTTCTGTTTCTTTTTTTTTCCTTTTTTTCTCCTCTCCTCTCCTCTTCTCTCTCTGAGCTGCCCAGCAAATGCTTTGATGTCAGAGCCAGTCATAGCACAACATTTCACAGAAAATAAGAAGTGCTCATGGCAATTCCTTCTCTGCAATTTGAACTTCTGTCCTCTTTAGGAAAAAAAAAAAAAAAAAGAGACAAACACTGATGGGAGACAGACCGCTGGTGAAAATCTAAAACCTGCCTTTAGACAATGCTCATGCCCATGTCTGCAGCTGGGCATAGGCTTATGCAGAAGCTGTCAGGTAAAATTTGGGGACGTGTGGATCTGGTAGGGTCCTACTGCTAAATTACAGCCTTAGAGGATGATGTGAAAATTGTGGATGGAGAATACCGGCTGTGACTGATGGACTGGGATGCGTTTAAAAATTGTCTCAGAAAACTAATGAAGAATGGTTTCAGCTGAAGACATTTCTCATGGGTGAAAAACTGGAGAAAGGGGATGAATTATCAACGATACAGCAGGCGAAAAGAGGTCACCTTATTTATTTCCGAATCACGGCGAGACGCGATGTGTACTTACCTGTGTTGATTATGAGCCCCGCTGAGCTTGATTATAATCTGCTCTCCCGGGTGGGCGTGCTGTGCTCGGCGGCACGGAGGAAGTGCAGAAGGAATTTGTCTGCGCCGGGATGAAATGTGCTCACCGCCTGCGCGCTGCAGCAGGGGCTTCTTTCTGAGGGTCAGGGATCCCGCGCCTCTCAGCTAGCCTGTGAGGGCTAAAGCACATGGAAGAAGTTTACTGCAGCTGGTAATTTTTTTTTGGCCTGTTTCTGACTGGTTTGGTGCTGTGACATCTAAGCTGGCATTTTGTCACAGCACAGAGCTGATAGCGTGAGGTCATCTCCTTCAAAACCAAGCAGCAGCTTGGTAATAGCTTTATATTAAATGGAGAGCTTTGCTATAAACCAGTTCTAAAGCAGCCACCCCGCAGAAGTAGAAGAGCTGAAAACCACTTTAACAATGGTTTTAGTTGGAGCTCGATCAATTTATGAAAGAGATCACCAGGTGTGATGTCTGTGCTAGCAGGGGTCTGGGCTCAGTGACACAGGATGGCCACGGGCAGCACGAGCAGGCATTTTGGGTATGCTGCGGAGGGKTTTTGGGTACGCTGCAGAGACCTCGGTGGGTGCTGGGAAGAAGAGGGCTGAGGGGAGGCAGGGCAGCGAGCCCTCGGCTTGTAGGCTCACACTCCTGGTAGCTCTGGAGCCTTCAACGAGGTTTTGGCAGCATAGGGGTCAGTTCCTGCCTGTTCATGATCTGAACCTCTGGCTCTCGTTTCTCCTTGTCTCCTTTCCCCTACTAATGGCTCCCAAGGGAAAGTTCCTGCTGTAGAAAAAAAAAGGGAGAAAAAAAACCCCGCAAAAGCGGAGGGCTGAGGCATGCAGGGGGGGAAGCAACCTCCAAGGGGCTGGCCCGCTGGAGCAGACGCAGGGATGTTGGCGAGGGCGTTGCAGGGGGGGCAGACACCCCCCACCCCCCCCACGCATCCARGCTTGGGTTCCCATCGGTCCAGGCCAGCAGGGAGCTGCATAGGAGGGTGCAAGTCGAGGACGTGCCCCCAAATCCCCAGCAACTTTCTAATAGCAGGAGCCCAGGGGCTCCCTTGGGACCCAGCGTCCAGCGCCGTGCATGGAGGCGGGGGGCCAGAGCATCCCCCTCCAGACAGGATGGGCAGTCGGGGGAGACGGAGGCCCTGGCAGAGGCACCGGTGAGGGGCAAGCGGCTTGCGTGCACGAAGCAGCCCCTTGCAAGGAGTAGGAAAGAGCAGTGCTGAGGCTTTCTTAAAGCCTTATGTGTATGTGTGTGCATGTGGGTGTTTGTGTGTGCATACATGTATAGATAAGCTTACATATGGGTATGTTCAGACACATGTATGTAAGTTTGCATTAAGTAAAGTCCATTACATGAATATTGTAATTAATCTCTAAATACATACTGCAAACTGAGGAAACTCAGTGTTGAGGTCAAATACAAAGTGTATTTGGTAAGTGTACTGGGGTAAGAGATGTACGGCTGAGGCACCCAAACAGGCTGATGGCTGGAGAATGGAAATCAAGGGGAGAAAAAGATACTGTGTCTTTAAAAATCAGTGTAAGCGAGTCTAGGAGATAAAACTAAAGTGACTCCTCCAGAATGACATGGTTATAGCCTGGTACTGCAATTACATTTATTTAGGTGCCCTACCTGTGCATTCCCACTGCTGAAGAATACGTTCAGATTGCCTCCAGCTCTTCCCTTTGCCCTAAATTGCCTGAATTTATAGCACGTATTGGGGAGACTACGGCAATTTCCCTATTCCATATTTAGCCCATGTTACCCAAACCACGTTAACTCCATCTGAGTGCAACTTGTGTGAAGATGAGTGGTATTAATAAAGTCTGAGGTGAGCCTCAGGAGGGAGCGGGGCCAGCACGGCGGTGGTAATCCTGAGTCATACAGCCGACTTCTGGGTCAGCCAGACCCTACAGCGCAGGGCTGGCGTCCCCGGCCAGCTCCGGTGTCACTCAGGCAGGGGCTCCACCACAGTTTTATCATCAGCTTCGCAGGTCTGTGGATATCCCCTTCTGAATTTTGCATGGGCTGGTAACGTTTTATTTTGGTTTGAATCTGTAGCCCTGCTCGCCTTCCAAATGGCTGTTCAGCAGGCAGGAGTAGGAGAAGGGGCTGGAAAACATGACTAAATATGGCTGTGTTTCTGATTGCTACAGACTGCGGGATTAGCGGCCCCTTCTTGCCAGCAGCCACAGCTGAAGTTCCCAAGATTTGAGGAGCACCCAGAAGAGCTGCAGTCCAGCTTTTTTTTTCTTTTTTTTTTTTTGTTTTCCACAGAGAAATCTGCAACCTATTGTCTGGGCTAGCAAACTTGGCACCCTCCAGCCGCCTATAAAATTGCATTAGGCGTTTATATATCCTGTAGTGGATTATGTGTTGTCTGGATTTTGAATGATTCTGGGAGAGAGGGTTAGCCTTTTTTTTCAGTGGGGGCTACAAATTGCATTTGAAATAATTTCATTTTCTCGGAGATAAGAGCGCACTGGCAATTGGCAGGGCAGATGGACATGTTCCAGAGACAGATGTGGGCAGCTTCCCCTGCCTGCAACTTGCACGGCCGCTCTGGCCGTGCACGCAAGGCACAGCCCTGATTCAGCCCGGCACCAGAGTACTCGCCTTGTCCAGAAGCGTGTCAATAACCTCATTGATTGCAATGATATTTCTCATGCTTAAAGCTAAGCAAGTGCTTAAATGTCATGCTGAATCACAAGAAAAGGATTTCTTTGCGCTCTCGCAGCGTCAGTTCTCTTGACCTAGCTGGCTCTGTGTTCGTGCACACATCAGGTTTTTATGCAAACTCTTAGTATTTATGCAGATGTAGCACGTACAGGGGATTTTCTTTACAAACTAGGGTTTGCCTAACTTTGAAAATACCCTCTTGGCTCGTATGTAGAGTATTTATTGTGCTTTATCGCCATTTTCTAATTTGGATCTGAAGACAAAGAGGCAGTAACTATTTCTAGAGTGGAGAAATCACATTAAAAAAAAAGAAGTATGTTTTCAAATCTTGTTTGAAATGTGTACTGTATCAGCAACAAATAGCATCGTGAAAGTGTAAAATCACATTGCAAGTGCTTATTGGTACGATGTTATCATAAATTCACGTAGCACTTTTCTGTGCAAAGGAAAACTGATAATCTTTTGCAGCAAACATACAATCTAAGGGCACGATTTTGTGATCATATTTATATAAGTAAGTAGTATGCGTCCCATAGTCCCTCTGATACGAATGCTGGACTACTGAATAGCCAGCAGGTGGAGTCATCTATAATGTATGCGTTGTGATCTGGAAAGTTGAATAAGACTGGACACGTGGAAATTTCAGTTGAAAGCTGAGACCAAGGAAAATATGAGGAATGGAACTGGAAAACTCTGCGAATGCGGAGGACACAAAGAGCTAAAACTTTAGCAGCAGAAGAGGAGGGGCCTGCAAAATGTTTGGAATAGCGAAAAGCTGGAGCAATCCTGAAAACACTCCTGTGGCTTGGATCCCGAGGCGTAATTCATGCTGTTGTAATTCGCACAGATGGCAGCCGTCTCAAGGGGAGGCTCGAACAGCTGGGAAACATCAGGGTGTGGGCCTGCTTCAACCACACACCCTTTCTTTATCCCTGCATCAGCCACAGAAGTGAAAGGTGATACAGGGATTGCAGTAGAAAATACCTGGAAGCTATTCTCTGCCCTGAGAGATGGCTCCTTTTGCTAGTTGAGTCGTGTTAAGGACCAGCTTAGTTTGGCATTTTGTGTATAACAATGCACTTTCAGATGCTTTTCAATTAACCGATTAGGGAGAAAGAATCAGCCTTAACTCCAGAGATCAGCCATGTAGTAAATTGAGTTGTAGCTAAGAGGCCCTAATAACCAGGGTGCTCCACTGAAAATGAACAGGAGTTACGTGATAACACCCGTTCTGTTCGCACGATGTGCCCAGCCACCACAGCGGGTGTTTTGCTTTGTCCTTCGCTCCGTCTGCCTGTTACACCGGGAATGAACGCTGCCTCCGGCGGGGCATTTGCCCTTCTCGAGCTGCGCAGCCTCCAGCCTATTTGGAAATGAGCAGTTGCAAATAATGATTTGTACCGTCTGTTTGTCTGTGTGCCCATGTACGCTGAATAATAATGTCACAGTCACTCGGCTGCTACAGACTTGTGTCTGAGAGAGGAGAGGGTGGCACAGCCCTGAGGTACTTCAGAGACAGCCAGGGACGTATTTATGCAGGGGCTGTGGCTCCAGCGAGGCTACCGGAGGACTGCATCAACAGCCGTCACTGCTGGCCTGTTGACGTAGACCCCAGCCTCCAACAACCTCTGGTTCACTCATGACAGGCAGCCGAGGKGAATAAATGCCAGGTATTTCCCCGCTCCTTGATCTCTGGCACCCAGAGGGTGGGGGAGAGTGGTTTTTTTCTTTCTGGTCTGCATCCCCATGCACGCCCTGTGGTACCTCCGCGGCTCACGCTATTTATCTTGAGCCGGTCAGCCCTGCTGTCTCAACAGGAAAGCAAAAGATCTTTTGTTTCCCAGACATGCTCTTCACACAGTTTCCTATTATTATACATTTTGGGGATATGGCGGGAGGCCCCTTCATATGAGAAGTGCTGAAGGACCTGCTTTATTCCCCATCCTTCCAGGCACAAGGAGTGCAGGCAGATGGCATTTTTATGCTAACTGCATATATGCAGATAACTGCATCTGCACTGCAGGTGTTGTACTGCTTTAGCAGCATCGATATACCTGAAACGGCACAACTTTTGTACACGACGATACCCCACAGAACCACAGACCAAGCAGCAATTAGCAACGATAAATGCACTTGCAGCGCGTGTTTGAAGGCAGCCGGAAAATGAGTCAGGAAAGTTTTGCTCTGAGATATCTGGTTGATTCCCAGCTGTCGACATTGCTGCTTGGCCGGCGTGCCGAGGTGCTGGGTGGCGTTTGCTGAAGCCAGGTGTCCTCATTGCAAGAGGTGGCACCAGGAAAAGACCGGATGCATTGTGGGTGTTGACCCACTGACTGACAGCTGCCAGCACCCTTGCATCAGAGTGACATATCGATATTGGCCTCCTGCCACTGCTTGGGGACTGGCGTCCTTCTGGCAGACAGTTTAAGTCAGGTGACAAGGTCTTTGGATTTTGTTGACTTAGGTTATGTATTTTTGGCTGTGTGCTAATCGGTGACAAGAAAAGGCAGCTTCTGTTAATAAAATTTTGTAGCAAAGAGCTGGCCCGAGATAAGCAAGGAGAAACATTTACCCACGCTCGCTGCTACGGAAAGGTCCATCACCGCTTCCTGCGAAACCAGGGCCAAAGTGCAGGCTAAAACTTTACCTTGGTGGCACTTCATTACCTGTGGGAGTACTGCTGTCAGGAGGAAGAGCGTTTGGCTCCAGGAGCTTGGCTGGCAAGATAGATACAGCAGGAATGAGCAGGGTTGGGCAAGCCACTAAACATCCCCTGACCCTTAGCAGAGAGCCCGAATCCACAGGGAAAGAGAGGAGCAAAGCTGTGGAGGCTGTGAGGGCAAGAGGGAGCCGGTCAGCAGGATGAGACATCATGTGTAGAAGATGGAAGCAGTAAGAAACTGTCCTCGGCTGTGGTGGTGGAAAGGTGAGATTTGCTTTGAACTGTCTCCTAATGATTTCTATGCCTTCAAGTCAAAGACTAATAGCCGAGTGAGGCACATACCTTACTTCATGCCTCTGCCTTAGAACCTGCATGAGTCATTGCCTCTGCTCCATCCGAGCACGTCGTGGGACCCAACTCTTTGTACTTCCATAGACGTTTCACACCCGGCACCCTGATGCCACCTGATCTCCAGCCCAGTGGGAGCACCAGCACACTTTCCTTCAAGAGATCCCTTCAGAGGGTGTCTTTTTGGGGGAGGGGCAGGTAAAAACCCCCACAACTTTACTGTAAAATGACATGAATCTGATCAGAAAGGTGTATTCTTCATACAAGCTTCTGAGAGCGCTCTGGAAGGATAACATTTCTTATAGTTGCCTCTCATTGATCTGTCAAAGACCAAGCACTGGTGAGCGCTCTGCAAACTTGTCGGTAAAATCATGGCACGAATGAGCCTTTGGCAAGAGCACTGTGCAGCAGTGGAAGGGTTAACAGAGGAGTCAGCTGTCTGTTTAGTATGTCTCAGATGTCACAAATACCTAAAAGGCAGCTGGGTTGTGTGAAAGGAAATCAACGGATTAAGATTGTAGTCCCAGCTCAAAAGCTTTTTTGTGACTTCAGGAATGCCTCCTATCCCATCTGTTAAATGGAGATAATACCTATCCCACAAGCATACTGTGAAGATTAATTAATTAATCTTTTTTTAAGAGGAAATGGAAAGAGCTAGAGAAATAATAATATGAACTATCATGGCAGTAATGACAGAAAGCAAACAACAGCATAGAGCATGGCAGCGGCAACTGCGGGTCGGTTTGGCAGGGAGGGCGCAGTACCCTGCCTCAGCTCTTTCCACCTGCACCATAACTGAGGCTGCTCTGTGCTCTACGGTGGTCCCAGCTGCTCCTCTGGCAGGCTTCAGACCACGGCCAGCCGAAAACGCCTCGCCAAGGGACCTGCCTACGGCATTGCCAGCTCTCCCGCCTGCCGCTCTGCGGTGCAGACCATGTGAACGCAGGATGCAAGGAGGAACCGACAGCAGCTTTGGCACCTGCATGGCAGGGGATGGTGGAAATGGGGCTAGGGGAAGATGAAGAGAAAAATGGAGGCTGGGCACTGTAGAGCAACTCCTTATTTCAGTATCCCTCAAGGGGAGTATCAGACAGACACCTAGATCACAGTGAGAGGATCGCTCCCAAGTGAACACAGAGATTTGTCTCCAAACTGTTTGCTCCTAACTTGTCTTCAGGTTGAAGCCTTCTGCAGCGCCTCACGGGCAATATCTTAACCTGTACCTTTCATCTAGAACCCCTCATTAAAATTAGGAGGAAGACAAATACAGTAATGCTATTTTTCTCTGAATGAGTAGCATCCAAGTCATGAGAATCTCAGCTTCTTTTCAAGCCAAGAGCGGACTGAACACGTTCCTTCAATGTTGTTTGACAGTCTGGCTCATTTTATCAAACCCAGTCAAGATGAATGAGACATGTGTTTACCCTTGGTGGGTGAGCAGACAAAAGCTGCATGTAATTGTCCTCTGAGTGCCTGCCACTCCATGGGGATTTGTAATCATTTTGAAAAAAGAGATTTTCCCCGTCACTGGAGGAGACAAGCTGGCACCTCAGCACAAAACATACCACTTAAAATAGCTTTTAACATGGCCTTCAAAACTATTTTTGGATCAGGAAAAATGTGGTGTAAGGGAAGACTGGAGTCATGTATTGTAACTGTCACTCAAAACCAAAGGCTCTATCGTTTCATGAAGATCAGCAAATGTGTAAAGACACACCAAGATAACCTAACTGGTCCACAGGCTTCGTTACACGTGGTGATACATGAGAAGTCAGATAGGGCTTCCTCCTATGTGCGTTGACTCACAATGACCACCTCCATTCCTGGTTTTCTTCTTTTCCTCCAAAGTGTTGGCAGGTGGAGGAAGAGTGCCATTCCCATCCCGTAATAAAGCCAACCGCAGATTTGTATTATGATCTGCAGATTAGTTCTCCCTCAAGTTGCCATGGCTTCCAGACTACTTTCAGGACAGTACAGGCTGCCTGTTTGTTCCTCATTCTAGGGCAGGCATTGTCCTTGGTGTCGTACCAGACAGCAGCTGCGTAATAAAATCAACTTCACGTTGCTGTTGAGGATCCCAATTTGTTTCTCAAGATCAAAAATGTGGAGACATACAAAAGGGCTGCTGAGCAGGCTTCAGGTTTTTGAAGACTGGTGTCTCCATCTGGTTGGAAGTCATCTGCAGCAGAACGAATGAGGAGTTATAGATAAAAATGCATGAGAAACCCATGGAGACTATTAGGAATGGGAAAGCAAATCAGCCCCTTTCTCAAGAAATCAGACGCAGACTGGGTCTGTGAGATGAGCCCTGGGGTGAACTGCCCAGAACAGCACGGAAGAAGCTTGGGAAAGGCCAGAAAAGACACATGGCACGAGGATGGGAGTTGTGCTGAGCAGGGCAGCATCAGCTGCTGCATTGGGCAGCACATCCCCAGAAGGTGGATGCTCCTGAAGCAGGGGATCAAGTCAGTATCCCTCACCCCAAATTCGCCTCAGTTTAGTACCGCTCCGTACAGGCAGAGCCGCGAAAACCTCACCCCAAAAGGCAGCCCTGCACGAGCGGGGACAGGAATGTGGCTGTGCTTGTGGTGGGGGCTCCGGGAACACGGTTCTGCCGGAGGGGTGGGTGCTCTGCACCCCTGCGG
>JASVER010000071.1:2487201-2502996 GCA_030449065.1 Oceanodroma leucorhoa | reverse complement strand
CCTCCTCCTCCTCCTCCTCCTCCCCCTCCGGCAGCGCCGGGCGTCGCGGTGACAGAGCGGGGCGATCGCGGCGGGGGGCGGCCGGGGCTCCGGCGGTGCGGATGGCGGAGGGCGGCCAGCCCCCGCAGCAGCAGCAGCAGCCACAGCCGCAGCTCCTGGCCGGCGGCGGCGGCGGGGGGGCCGCCCGCGGCGTGAAGCGGGACCCGGAGCTGGAGCAGCCCATGCCCGGTGGGGACGGCGCCGAGGGCGGCCACAGCAAGCGGCTGCGGACGGAGGCGGAGGCCGACGGCGGCGGCATGCAGGTAGCGGGCACGGCAGGGCCGGGCCGGGCGGGTCCTCGCCGGCTCTCCCGCACCCGCGCTCGGCGGGAGGGGGGCGGCCGGGCCGGGTCGCGTTTAATTTCGGTTTGTGGGATTCAGCGCGTTGCTTACGGGCGTGCGGCCCTGTCCCTCGCCAGCAGCGGGGGTGAGCGGGGCTCCTGCCCGGGACTCCCCGGCCCGAGGCGGGCGGCCCCCGGGGCGCTGCCCAGCACGTGGGGTGGCGGTGGCGGCGCGGGGCCGCGGCCCTCAGGGAGCCGCCGCTGGGTCCGGCGCCCCGGGCACCACCATTCTCTGCCCGCCGCTCCGCCGGGGCCCCTGGGGGGACCGCGGATGGTGGGGCTGGGCGCGGGGCACGGGCAGGGCTCTGGGGGCCGGCGGTGGTTTACCCGCGCCGCCCTGGGTCTCGTAAAGCGTCGGGAGAGATCCCGGTGCTGCCTGGCAAGGGGGAAGGGGGTCGGGGGCGTCCTCCAGCTTGGCACAGGGGTTGCCAACAGGATCTGATGTTGGTGTCGTCTTCAGTCATCATGGTTTGATCATCCCCAAAACATTGCTCTTTCCAGGTGCATTCGCTTTTGTGTTTGTGGGATGATGCTGCCAAGGTATTTCTGCTTTCCTTTGTCTGGGTGTCGCACAGGGTTGTTTTATTATGGCAATTGCACTGGCCTTTTTTGCTTCCGTTTCTTGTGACGAGTATATCGGAGCTCTCTGGAAGCAGTGTGATTTATTCATCTGAACTTGTTTCTCTTCTCACCTTTGCTTGGGTTGGTAAGCGCTGTTGATAGTTTCCAAGGGGAGCATCCTGTCCTCTCCAGCGTGCTTCTCATCTAGATGCCAAATGCTGGCCCATGATCTTCCCTTTTTATTTCCCAGGCTGTCCCCAGTTTGCATGCTCGAGATTTTTTTTTTTTTTTTAAATAGCTTGCAGCAGGAGGGTTTTGTTTGTGGTTCTGTTTGATGTTCAGCCTTTTGTGGTGGTCTGTCCACCTCACAACACCGCTTTTTCCCCAGCGTGATGGTGTGGGCTGAACGTAGGCTGGAGCTTCACACCTGAGTGCTGCTGCTCGTGCTCCCGCAAGGGCCAGCGCAAACCGCGCCGTGCTGTTTTATTCCTTGAAGTAGTATCTTCTCCCACACGTAGGTGTCAAGTATGACTCAGACAATTGTGTATAATTGCAAGGAGAAAAATGTTCAGCATTGAAGGAGTGCTTATACATTGTGTCTTGCTAGGAATTATGAATGAGTGCGTGAACATGGTGACGTGAAATTTTTCCAGCTCGTTGGAATCGAACTGAGGCACAGGTCCTGCGTAGCTACAGGAGATGCACCATTTTACCTGCAGTTAGTGGTTAAACTGGTTGGTGTTGATGTAAACCAGTGGTAAATCAACTGAAAATTGCCCAGGAAGAGACTTGAACTTGTTTAACAAAACAGTCTTAAAATTTTGGTTTTTTTATTACAAACGAGTACAGTTTCTGTATCCATAAAAGGCTCCCCTCTATATTTACATCGAGGAAAGCGTTTTGTTATCTGTTCAATGAACAGTACAAGATACTAAGATTGCAGCATTCAACCACGGGGCTACGACAGTGTGCTTCCTCGGCAATGTATAATACTGGCGGTAATGGTAGTAGGGATTAATTGTGGATCTTAGTGGAAAGTTGGGTTTTGTTTCCGTATCAAACGCTGGCAAACAGTGGAGAAATTAGGTGGAGAAGTGCAACTAATAGAGCCCAATTTTAAAGTTAAATGCGTTTATAGTCAGTATAACTATTCTTCAGACTGGGACCCCCATATTATAGTTACTTGGTATTCTGAAGATTTTTCAATCTTTTCCATACAAAAGATGAAAATAAACATATGTATATATATGTATGTGTATATGCACACACACATACCATTATGTCCAGAAGTTTCCCTTGACTTTTTTTTACTGTTAGAGAGTGTGGTTTGTTTATTTGGAGAATCTTCTCATGGTTATAAGCAAGAAATACCAAATTTGAAGCCTAATTTACAAATAATACCAGAGCTAGGAAAAATGTGTTCTTTAATGTTTGGGAAAGTTAATATCTTTTTACCTAAAAGTCAAACCACAAGATTGTCTTTCATGAGGATTTCTGTTCAGATAGTGTATTCTTTTGAAGTTTCTTATTTTAGAATAACGGGTTCTTTTTAGTAAATTCTCTATGTTTAACTGTACGTAATGCTTACAAGAGGAATAAAGAGCCTATTCTTTGATTTTTTTTTTTTCTCCCCCCCCCCCCCCCCCCCCGTACTAGTGGCTTTCTGGAAGCTGGAAATAACACCAGCAACTGTTGTACCTTGTTTTTCCTGCAGATCCTGTCAATTTTCTGTTTCCTGTTCCAGAACCACAGGCTGTTGCTGTGTAAACTTGGTGACCTCCTGTCTCTTGGCTGATAGCGAGGAATCCCGGGGTGCCACGCTTGCCACGGTCTCTTCTTTACATAACCCCTACGTACCGATGATTCAGGATATGAACATGGCGTGTAATGCTGAAATAAATCATTTAGCTATAAAAATTACTAATGCAACTGTAAAACTAATAGCTTTTTTGGGGGTCTATTAACATGAAATATAAAAACTAGCCTATAGGAAGATAAGATAGTAGCTAGTTATTAAGAACTTGGGGCAAAGTAGCCCTTAAATTTACTGGGCTTTTTGTTTTCTGCTGTCTCAGGCCAGCATGCTCAGACAGCTTATGCAGTTAGGGTTTCATTATCTAATCCATCTCTGATCAGGCCGGATAAATGGTGTTTGGGCAGTGCTGATCTTGTTAGGAGGGTGCTGTAAAGCTGCTTGGGTTGGGATTGGGACAAATCGGATCATGGCTGCTATCTGCTTCTGGGCCATATTTCAGTTAATCGTGGCATGGGAACACAAATTGCTGCTTTTTAGCTCCCTCTGGTCCATAAGTGGCAAAAATCAAACGCCACTGGCCAGGAATGTCTCCTGGAAGTATTTGGATATGTTTGTAAGCTTTGGAAGTGAAGGGCCCCAAAGGTACTGCTGCTTTTTAACTGTATAAATACTAGCTAGGAACTAGCTTGCTTTCTGTTTGCTGGCTTGGATAAGTTGAATCATTTGGATCAGCTTGCTGATCTGGGTAAAAATAGTCCCTAACAGAGGGGAGAAAAAAAAAAGAAAGTTATATTGGCTTAAGTCACTTGTGAAACTGCACCGAAATGCAGTTGTTGATGCAGCTGTATTTGCTGCTTGTCAGAAGAGGTTGACTGCTACACAGATGGAAGAGAAAGTACCCTTGCAATAATCTCTCTGCTCCTTTGTTCCTCACATGATGAAAGATGAGAAATGTTGTGGCTAGTTGGGAAGTGTCCTTTCTTTCTCTTTGGAGCTGCAGGCAAGGGTATAATTCCAGGGTGCTGTGTTTGTCTTCCCCATTGAGGTGCTAGAGGTGTACCAGCCAGCTTACACTGCTGAAGAAAGTTATTAAAATATCTTCCAGTTGCTTTGCATGGGGTTGAATGAGTTAATCAACCCCTCGTTCAGTCCTCAAGCTGAATTTTGATTTAACTTTTTTATGGGGTCTAGGCTGGTTAGTGAATTAAAATTATACCTAGAGGTAATATGTGGTTGGAATTAGATGCAAGGTGTGAACAGAGCTGATCCTTGTTCCTCTTTGGCGAACGACTTGTGTGCTCAGTATCCCTGAGTATTTGGGGGAATTACTCTTCTGCAACCGGGAGCATGGCCGAATGGTCAGGGAAGACAGTTAATGCAGCTGTGGTCTATGCCTTATCCAGTCCACGTAAACTTTTAGTGACTGCAATGAGTGGTGACTTTGTGTTGTCATTCAGGCATGTCTGCATAAGGTTCTTAAAGATGACTAGTGGTGTTGAGATCAGTCCCCTGTGACTAAATAATGATGTAATAGATGATAAGTCTTCGCTCCGCAAGAAAGTCCACGGTTTCTCTTCCTACCAGAAGATGGTCTGTAACACCCTCTACCAGTGTGACTCCTTCCAGCACGAAGACTGGAAACCTTGAACGGCAGCATGCCACAGAAAGGGGAGAGCAGGGACATTGCTGGTGCTTCATGACAACCAGTGTCCTCTTTCAAACTATGGCCCGTTTCTGGTGCTCCAGAGGAGGGCAAAAAATCAATCTGCTGATAATTTCCGAAGACAGGTTTGGGTTTTACAAGTAAGAAGGCTGACTGGAACTGTAATTGAGAAGGGGCCAGTGAATAACAGCTTTTGTGCTGTGGGGGACCCTATGGAAATCTGCTTTTTAAATCTTGCAGAAGAGAACATCTAGTTCCAGTAAATCATGGAAAAGCTGCGTAATCAGGTTAGCTTTTTCCTCCCTCTTATTATTCATGGCATGGCCGTCTTCGCAGAGATGCAGAGCAATACAGGGGATACAAGATATTCTAGAAAAGAAGTGAAGTTTCAATTTTTAGAAGCTGACCCCTGTCTTGGGTCCAGGATGAGGTTTCCTGGGATGCTGTTTGGACAGACTGTTGCTGATGTGATGAGACATAATGAATCACCTTTAAGTTTGTTGTTATTTCTCTGTTTGCTTTTGTCCTTTGGGTTTTTTAAATATTTGAGTGTTATGAGTTAGACCTGACACAGTCTGGGAAGACTTAAAAAATCTCCAGTTCAAAGAAAACATTTGGCAAACAGACTGAAAGTTGGGATTTTAGAGATGTTGAGAACACTTTAATGTTGGCTCTTTTCTTGCCATATTCAGGAAAATGGAAAGCCCAAGTAAAGTATTCTGGGTGCTTTAGTACCCCTCCAGGCTCTGTCGGTATTTCTCTTCAGAGGTTTGTGTTTAAAGGTGATGGCCGCGGTTGTGAGGTTGGAAGCCGAACAGAGGTCTGGCTCTACTGGAGATGGTTTCCTTCTGCGTATGTCTACCAGCTGTAGACACATGCTTTTTATTTTTCCTTTTCAGAATTTCCATTTAGAAACATGAGCGCGCTGGCATTTTGTGGAAAACCTGGGCTCTCCCTTGCATTTTGAAAAGGTTGCCCACCTAGCTGAGTTCGGAGCAGCGTGCCTGTCTCCCAGGCACAGCCTGTGAAATACCCTCTGTCAGCTTTTCCTCCCAATGACCTACCAAGCAGGGTTTCCACCTTGCCCTTTTGCATCGAGGGTTCACACCTCTGTTTTCAATGCTATCTCGAAGTGCTGGTCACTGAAGGTTTAGCAGCTGTGTTGCTGTGCTAGCTTCATGCTTTATCGTGGCTGCACTGAGGGCTTTCAGCGGCTCTGCTGCGGTGAGGCTGGTGGCAGCAGGAGTACCAGAAGACAGGACATGCAAAGGAGGCAGCAGTAGAATAAAATAAAATAAAAAAATTAGCTGCTTCATTTGCACTAGTGGTAGGGAAGCCAAACTGAAGTCGAGACGGACCTGAATTGGATTCTGTGTGTGGTCTGTGGCCCCCTGGAGACTGCTGCTGAAGGACATACCCCTGCTAGCTTGGAAAAATAAAGCCTGTCGCTAGCAGCCTTTGGTTTGCTGCACAGGAACTTCTGCCCCTTTGGAAAATGTTAGGGGTCGTATTGGTTGAAGATGTTTTAAAACCTGTCACTACGCCGCTGACTTGTCTCGTGGCGTGGGACAAACCTTAGTTTTCATACGAAGTGAAAGAGGAGGGCAGGTGTTTTGGTGGGCTGGAAACCTCTTATTTAATTTGCCCATCTCGGCTATTACTTGAACTTCCGTGTATGTGTGTGCTTTTGAAATGCAGTGGCTGAGGGATCAGACGAACATCCAGAAGTGAAGTGAGAGAAGCAATTAGAGGTAACGAGTTCCAGTTCATTGAAGCATTCTGTTGATCTACATTTTACAGTGGTATTGAGTGGACACTGGAGTGTAGCTGTCATGAGATAATCCCGATGTTTAGGGATTAGAGCTGCTTGACTGCATTTTGGGCCTTAACTCCCTTTGCTTGCCAGTAAATTTAATTTTGCCCGCAATCTTTTCGAAATTCAGCAAAATGCTAGTTTGAGAGAAGTGTATGTGTTTTCCCCAGCATGCTTCCCCCTCCCTCTGCTTTGCTTTCCTGAGCGCACCTCCTTTTTTCCAGGTTGAATTTGATATTTTTGTAAGAGTCAAGCCCAACGATGGCAGGGGCTGTATGGAACAGTCCTCACCAGGCTTGGACCATGCCACTGTCCTGACCCGCAGCGCTCCGCCGAGCTGTCCCACTGAGCCATGCCAAGGCACCTCTCCTGCAGGAAAGCTTTGCTGTCTCCTGGGCTTCACAGAGAAGGGCCCGTCGTCGGTTGAAGTTTCTAACCTGTGTTTTCGGTTCTGGAGGATTTCCAGGGTGTTTGGGAAGATTCTTGTGAACCATTCCCGTCTCTCTCTCGTTTGGCTTGTCAGGTGTACGTACGGCATCTATCGAGACTACCCCTGGCAGCAGCTCTCTTGCTGGACTGAAGGAAATGGGACGCTAACTCCTTAGCAATGATGTATTTAAGTAGCTGCAAAGTAGGAGAGGTTGTATACAAAAGCCCCCTTGTTTAATGAGGGGCAACAGCTGAACTTGAGCTGGATCCAGCATCTGTTTGGGCAGAGCAGGAAACTTTGGCAGTTTCTGCCAGCTCAGCTGGTGCGACATTGATGTTCAATCAGCTATACCATTGCTACCTCCTAACCTTTGGAGTGTGGGCAAAGTGTACTTGTGATTCATACCGATTAGAAAAGAGGTCATGAGATCTTTTACTTGCATCTCTTGGGTAGGACAGTGGGATTCGGTCTGGCATGTTTTTGAAGTGGCTGTGCGTTCCCAGGGCTGTTGCTTGTGTTTGTCTTTGTCTAGGAGAGTTCGTTGTACTGGAAGATTGGATGCCTGCTTCAAAGAGTGTGGGCTAGAAGCAATTGTTGCTTTTTCTGTATGACTTTCTTGGATTTTATCTGCTCATAATTGCCTCAGCAATAATGCAAGTATTAGCATAGAGGTGGGGAAGAACATGCACCATTTAAGGGGGGAAAAAACCCCCCAGCATGTCAGCACTTTTTACCCTCTGGCTGTACGTAGCTAAATTTCCTTTAACAGAGAGGCTAAAGAAGCAACCTTATGTGGCATTTCTGTGTGTTGCAAATATCAAAATATTCTCCCTAGAGGCCTTTGAGGCCCTGGGATCTGGATCCAGCTCGGGTTTCTTCAAGGGACCGGGGCTTGCTCTTTTAGCAGAGGCTTTCTGCACAGCTTTTTCCCTTGCTGTTTCTGTAGGAGATTCTTGCGGACACTTGGGGTGGTTGTCATCGTTGGGGGCAATGCCCGGGAAGAAAATCCCACCAAGGCATCACTTAAAAGCCTTGATTTAGTGCTGCGTGGGCTGAGGAGAGGCTGTAGCTGGGATCCTAGGCCTATAATTTGCTGCCTGTGGTTGCCGTTCCCTTACCCGGAGAGGGGTGGGAAGGTCGCCTTTTCTCCAGCCTGTTCGTCCTCTCGGGCAGGCGAGGTGGGGGAAGGCTGGACTCTGCCCTGCTGCAGGGCTGGGTGACTTCTCCCTGGGGCGCCGGTTCTGCAGGCAGCATAGCCAGGCATGACTCTTGGAGTGGCCGCTGTGAGATGGTGCTTCTGAGCCATCTCTGCCTGGCTTTTTGKTTTTATTCTGTTCTGTGGCTTTGCTTCCTTTTTGTGGGAAGAAAAAATGAGGGCAAGTGCGTGCATTAAAGAGCTCCTCCATTACCCTTTGTACTCTCCTGTGCTGGAGAGAAGGTCCATCAGAGGCCTCTTTCCTATCCTTGTTTCATGTTAAAAGCCCTGTGTAGCCTTGGAGCAAAGCTGGACCAGGATGGAGTATGTTTTGTAGGTGCTTCTCCTTGCCTGTAGGCACCAGTTCTTCTTGAAGCTCAGCTTTGGAGTGGCCTGGGGTGGTTCCTGGGATTAAGGACGACCCTCTCTAAGTGATTCTGCTTGTACTCCCATGAGTGGGACCAGCCACACAACCTGGAGAGATCCAAAAGGTTTGTTCAGGGAAGGAAACCTAGGCTGTGGTGTTGCCGCAGCGGATTGAACTGTGGGGCATACTGAAGGCTGTGGGAGCTGGCAGTGTGGTATGGGCAGATGTCCTAGGGCTGGTGGGATGT
Source organism: Oceanodroma leucorhoa (assembly GCA_030449065.1). Classification (NCBI taxonomy): domain Eukaryota; kingdom Metazoa; phylum Chordata; class Aves; order Procellariiformes; genus Oceanodroma; species Oceanodroma leucorhoa. The sequence goes on along the minus strand of JASVER010000071.1, from coordinate 2,494,585 downwards.
ACAAGAGCGGGAAGCAGGAGTTTGTGTGATGTCGGCCTCAGGAGTGATCGGGATCGCGGAGGAAACCGAGAGAGTAAAGTGTACGCATTACGTGTGCAGGTTTGTCGAGATCTGAATGTCTCTTGGGCAGCCTGCAGGAGAAATCAGTTGACTTCTGAAGCTGCTGCGCATCCTGTTACTTGTTTTGTACAGGAGTGGAAGTTGAAGCGTGTGAAAACGCAGAATGCTCTCAGTGCTCCAATTTTAGGAAGAGGTGTGTTACGCTCTTGCGGTGCTGGGTGGTCTGAAGCTGCTGGGTGCTGTCTCCTCAGTGCAAAGGGGTGAGAAGACAGAGAACGTGTCAGAGTAGAACCAGTGCTGCAGTGGGCTGTGACCGGGGGGGATTTAGTAAGTGGTGCATCTAGCATGGTAGGGGTCGGAGCTTGTACCCGGCAAATGCCCAGTGGGAGGATGTGACAAGAAGGCACCGTGTGAGGTCTTAATGATGTGGTCATACATTTTATGTTTTTAGAGATGACTTCATCTCTGTAAGCACATCAAATGAATAACACTGAGGCGCTATTAAATCTATCAGGAGTTTTGTTATCAGTTAAAAACGGGTGTGAGGTCAGGCTTTGGACTGAGAGCTATTCAATATTTCATTTCTTCCTTTTAATCTCATGTGTGACCCCAACCGAATTTACTGCAGATAATATAAACATTGCACTGAATACAGAACTATTAATTTTTAATGGTCTCTTCTATGGTACTCATCACTGTAGTGTAGGTGCTTCCCAGGTACTAATGATCTTATTTTTGCAGTTTTCCTGAGAGGTAGAAAAGGTATAGTATCTCTTACTGCAGAAATGGGGAATTGAGGTACTGGTAATAAGACCACTTCTGCAAAAATCCCATTGACACTTGTAACCTGACTTATTTTTTATTTGTATTTTTTATTGTAGCTGGTGGGATTTTGGTAGTGTTTAAATCCTTGATCTACAGCTCTCTACAACTTCCACTGTATATATGAATACCTACCACTTCCACAAGCTGATCCTTAAGTGTGTCATGTTGGGCAAATGTAAAGTGATGTTGCCTTCATCTTAAAAAACAGCGGAAAAGCTTGAATTGAGTAACTTGGTCATCATCGTAGTGAAACTTTACTTGGAAGATGAGGTTTGAAATCTCACTTTTAAAGTAGAAGGGATATTGCTTGTCTTTAACTACAAAATCACCTACCTTTTGGTTTTGGCAGCTGTTTTTCCTGCTCAGAACGCAGTGCTTCCTAGGCTTCTGTGAAGCAGGAGTCAGGAAGAAATAGCACATAAGCGTGATTTGTTGTAACATCCCTGCACATGAGGAAACAGAATGGAAGTTGCATGGGTAGCGGTAACTGGTGTTTTTTAATCCACAGCCCTTGACTATTGCAATTGAAATGCTATTTTAGGAGAGAATGTAGCTACCTTGCCTTTTGAGGTAGCTACATTAGCAAGCAGAAAGCTGCTGTGTGGACAGGAACCGGCTCCCGATCTACTCTCTGAGCTGGCTGCATGGGGGACCGGCAACTCTCCCCCTTCCTGGGGACACAGGTCTCAGCATGAGTGCTTGTGGGGTTAGCAGGGAGGAGGGGGAGGCAAGCTAAGGCATGTTTTGCTGGGCAGGCTTTGTGACACATTTGGGCTGCAAAACAATCCTGCTACTTGGGATTCAGGTGTCTTGTGTGAAAAGTACTTGGGTGATCATGGACTTGGTATCTCCTTCCTTTTGATTGTTGAATAACGTGTCCCTGATGCATCCCGTCACTGCCTGCTTTTTATTCCTTCTGCATGGGTGTTTGGTTCTGTTCTCTTCTTAGCTGAGTACAGCGCTGATAAAGGGAGGGACCAGAAATGTGCTGTACGGCTGGGGCTCTGTCGTCTGCAGAGAGCCCTGGAGAGCAAGACCAGGATTTTGGACTGGATGCCCTGTCTTGTTGCCAGGATTGTCAGACTGCGGCACTGGAAGTAGTATAAAGCTGTAGGGGAGGAAAAAACACCCCATCCCACTGCTTTTTCCCAAGAGGAGATAAAGACCAACCTGGCAGTGCCTTCTTTGTGCTTCAGTGTGTGTTCTAGGAACTCTTGTTGCCTCGAAGTGAGGGGAGGAGATGAGGCTGGAGGCCTCTCCAGTGGTTACATGAATCCAGTGGAAACCTGGCATCTGCTAATGTCACCAACTGGATCTAACAGCTTTTTCTCTATAAGACCTTTATACCTAAGCACTTCTTGGAAACTTCTGACTTCCTGGGCTAGTTAGATTTCCCTAAGAGCAGTGGTCTGCATGCCAAGTGCCCCATGTTGTGAGAGCTGGGGTGAGAGGTCACAGTTACAAACAGCAGAGGCAAGACCATCGTTTGCCAGGATAGGATGGATTCAGCAGGAGGTGATAGTGGCATTTGTGAACAGTGCTGTCTGTGTGATGGTTAAATGTCAACCAGGGGCTGGAGAAAGGTTCAGAGAAGAGGAGAAGGGGAAGAAAAAAGGAAATGGACCAACTGTGGATTTTGATTTTCAAATAAAGAGGGTTACAGTGGAATTTAACTATTTGGAGTGTTTCCAGCTGTCCATCCCTTCTTCCAGTGCCCGCTTCTGACCTGTGAGTTAGTCTTGTCCAAGAACTGGACTGTTGTGATGGACTTGGATGTGGTGAATGAGACTAAGACTAGCATTTGAGTATATGTTGTCTCACCAATTATCTGATGTATGTGTCTATATATATACGTCTGTGTGTGGCTATGCCAGGAAACTGAAATGATGCTTGTAATTAGGTCTGGTTTTTTTTGTGTGCCTCTGTCCACTGATTGCATCCTTCCAGAAAGACTTGCTGCATTTCACCATCTTGCCCGATCTCTTCTGTCTTCCTTCAACAGGAGCATCATGTGGTCAGTGCCAAATACTGCAGATTCAGGAAAATAACTTTTCTCTGTCAATAAATGACAAATTAGCATCACTAAGAATTCTTGACACTTTGTGTTCTGTCCTGAAACCTCTGTCTATGGGGTTGAGAACGTATGTGAGTGTATCTTTCAGCCAGACTGTGACCAATGTATAGGTTCTCCTGGGGATGGGTGTTTCCCATGGGGCAGGTGTTGACTTGAATAGATGGAGGTGCTGTGACACTTTTTTTGTGTGTGTTTTCCTCCTATTATTCAATGCTTAAAGGAGTGAGTAAGGATTCCTTCTCTATTGGTCAATGACTTGATGTTTTCATCTTGAGTGGTATCAGGTAGTTGTGACTGTTTTGCCTGCCAGGAGGAGCATGGGTTGGATTCGCAGCTTGGACCATGATTCCTTTAAGGACTAGGATTTTTTTGATGAGTGGTTACACTTAACTCTGGGCTGTTAGTTGATGGATGTAGATGGAGCATGTCCATGTTGCTTGGGAAGGTTTCCTTAAATAGGCATGACCTTTCTAGTGAAAACAGGAAGATAGTTTTTGCGTTGTTTTTTTTTTGAGCTTGGCGTTTGTTTCGTATTTGGAATTCATGATTAAAGCAGGCATTTACCACAGAAGTAGCTTACAGTCTTGGTAGCTTTGTGGGGCAGGGTTTGGCAGCTCTGTTGGAGTTTGATAGGGAGATTGGCTTGCTTTGCAATGCAGCATTCAATATAGCATGTGTTCATCCTTTCTGTATTTCTTCCATCTTTTCTGTACCAGCCGCTATTTTTCACCTTTGGTGATTTGGTTGTTCTTCCTTATCATGCTGGCATCTGAAAATGTGTGGCATCTCTATGTATAGGGAAAAGACTAGCTGGTCTGTGTATTTTAACATGGATAGTGCTTCACTAGGTCTGGTTCATCCTGTGATAAAAATGTTCCTGTTTCTGTTGGGTTTTAGTATTTGTTGGTGTGGCGGTTGCAGGCACATTGGGGAGAGTGGTCCTGTCCCCTCGGAACAAGGAACCCTCTGGCTACGACGTGAAAGTGGTGACAGTCTGCCTGAAGTAGTGCCTGTCCCTGGCCATCCTTGGGAGGTGTGGCAGGAGGTGGGTGTTGTTGACTCCTGTGTGCACTGAAATTTTCCGAGATGCCTGGTCTCAACTATTTTGTCACTGTTGCTGACAAGGCGTTAGCAAGCTCCTCTATGAACTCTGTAGTCTATGTGTGTCTCTAAATAAGCATAAAATCTCTCTGCTTGGGCTCCCATATCTATTGTAAGGTATTATGGGGGTTGCTTCTCTTGGATTTGGTGCTTGATAAAGAGGTGATGCAAATACTCTGGAAAAGGTGTAGTACAGTGGACAAACTGACCAGCCTTGATGGCACAGTAGTATCAAGTGTTTTGTTTGGCTTGTGTGGTTTACTCGATCCTCAGGGTTAGTCTGAAATACAGTTTTTATGTCCATTCTCCTGAGCAGTTTCTTCTAGGTTACCAATTTCTTGATGCCTGAATTCTTGGGAGTTTGCAGTTAAGATTCAGAGGTTTGTAGATCTGTCTGGTTGGTTCTGGGATTAGCAATTTTTACTTTCATTTCCAGAATAGGATTTTAAAGACAATCCCTAAATCTCTGGGCCCTTTGGGCAGGAGTAAACATGTGGCATTGTTCCCCTTCCAAGGGTGAATTCCTACCATTGTAAGGCGTTCTCTGCCTCTGACTTCTTGGGCAGGATTTTGATGATGAATACAGTCACACTAAGTAGTGGAGAACTTCTTAATAGGTCACTTCTCAACTTTAATTCCTAGGTAAGTATTTTTCTGTCTTTCTGTATGGATTTTCCTGGGGTGCGGAGGCTGTTGGATGGTTAGCTTCACTCTCTGGACGATCTGCTTACCTACAGATGGTTACTGCATAGTGCTCGTCATGGAGGCAACTATCTCCATAAAGTTGCTAGAAAAAACTACAATTAATTTTGTACGGGCTGCGTTCGAACAGATGCACTGTGGAAATAAGATTGCAGTGGGAAGGGCGGATGGGCCGTGGTGCTGCTCATCTCCCAAAGGCTGCTCTGTTCCAGCGGAGCCAGGGCAGGTGGTGCTKCCTTCCCTGGTGACTCGAGGGAGACTTTCACCTCCGGCTACTGTTAAATTAGCCCTGGGTTGGAAGTGCTGTCTTGTCAAATGCTAATTCAGCATGTTATTAATGAAGCTAATTGGCAGGGTAGAAAAAAAACGATGTGCCTGTAGGAAACTTTCTTCTTACCTGGAAGAGCTTAAATAGTAAAAATGTAAGATGTCCAGTAGGAAAATTTTCTCTTCCTTGCATGGTTAGAGCGATAACCAGAAGCAAATGATACAATGCTGTGTTCAGAGCCCTCTGATAGTATTGTCATGGCCTCTGCTTCTGTTTACAGATTTCCCATGTAGCTGAATTAAATTAACAAGACTGGTCAATTCATTGCTGCTGTATTTAACCCCCTGGGCAGCAATGAATCTGGCAAGGATGGAGCATCATTTTCATGTGCTGCTTGGAAAGAGAGGATGTACAGCAAAATGAAGTAGTGTTATTGCTTGGGGGAGAGGTTCACAGTCACAGCTCAGATGTCAGACGAAGAGAATAGAGAAGGTTCCCAGCAGTCCTTTTCCTCCACCACATCCAGTGTGGCTCAGTCACTTGAGTGAGTTAGGTAGCTTGAGGTTTTTTGTCATGTATGGGCTAGCCAGAGACCAATGTATCTACAGAGTTTGTTCATGGCAGATAGCATTACAGAAATCAAAACAGATCTCTTGGTTCCTGTTCATAGATTTAATCCTTTATTTTTAGCAGTTAAATATCCCTGTATTCTTTAGTCTAGCCTCTGTTATCATGGATTTGAGCCCTTCTTAAATCCTATGTATGTAATTACGTAGCATTTGTGTTAGGAAGAAAAGTGTGGTGCGAGGTAATTCACAGAGGAATGAAACAACTCCACCAGGTCACCTGTGGAGGAGCAGAAATCTCAGAGGACTGGGTTCAGTGGGCCATCCTTCCTCCCCTAGTTTAAACTAGGTGGCCTCTTCACGTAATTGCTGTCCACTCCATCTAAGGATGGTCCTTGGAGGATGTTGGAAATGCATGGTGAGCTGCATACTGCTACCATCTTGTGCTGCATCAGCTTGCTGTCTTAACAGAAGGTATGCTCTGCAGCATTTTAACTACAGCATCTTTCCCTAGCACCAGAATTCACTTAAAATTAAATACATATTGGATCTGTATCCTGTTGTTAGAGATCTTTCATATTTTCTTTAGGCTTGTGCAAAATATGTGGTGTGGTGGAAAAGGTTGTACAAATTTCACTTCTCTTTTTTTTAATGCCTTCTCCCGTGAGTCTGTGTAGCTTGTGAGACTGGGATGATACTGTGCGCTTAGCCTTCCAGCCAATTTGGAAATCTGGGCTTCACCATGCCACGCTTGCTTTTTTTGTTTGTTTGCTTCAAATTTTTTACGTGGAGTTTACAGATATTGGTGCAGCTTGCATAGCAGAAAGTGTCCCTTTTAGCAGCTGATGAGTGGATGACAAACAGCTGATTAAGCCAAACCTTCAAAAGGCTTTTGAAAAAAAGTAGTAGTATTAAATTTATGCTTTGCAAATGTTGCATCAGTACTACTGGGTTAAGCAGTGTTAGGCCACCTGGTGTGGGTTGGTCTGATTGATAACAGCCCTTTGCTCTGGGCCACCCAGGGCTTGTGTCCGTCGGATATCCTACAGTAGGCACAGCCCCTGTGTAGTGACTCCCTGTGTTGGGGTACATGGTGTGAAACCTTACCTTGAGGCTAAGCTGATCAGATGATAAACAGCTGCTGAAAGAAGTGAACCTTTCCCTCTGCTCTCCATTTGGCTCAGAGTTTCTTTTTCGTGATCTCATAGAAAATGAGTAATGCCAAAGAGAAGGAGTTTATCACTAAATCCATCTGACTCCGCTGTGGTGGATGTTGTGGCTGTCTGCCTGCTAGGTCATGTTTAAAAAGAGGGGATGGCTTGTGAACCCACTGTTTGTTTGGGGAAGGGTGTCGGACTGTGCCTTCTGGATCCCGCCAGGTGTTAGAGTAGTTTATCCGTAATGCACAACTCCGCTCTTGGTGTGCAGCATCTGCATCTTCCATGGTGGTTTAAACTGATCTGCAGATTAGCCTGAGGTCCCGCAGACCTCTGTGCCGTGGTGCTGGGAGCAAGGGACATGGGGCACCAGCAGCTGCCTGGGGAGTTGGGGTGTCCTGGGGGGCTGTGGCATGCTGGAAGGCTGCAGGTGCCAGGAAGTCCTGTCTGTGGGTGCAGTTGGGAGGAGGGGAGATGCTTATACCATGACAGGTAACCCCAGATGTTGAGGGGCTGAAATAAAGCAGTGAATCAGCAGGATTTTTCTGTGTGTGTGTGCAGCAACAATGGCAAAACTTTCCTCCTTAATACTGATCTCTCTCTTTTTTTTTTTTTTTTTTTTTTTTTTTTT
>JASVER010000071.1:2416948-2487081 GCA_030449065.1 Oceanodroma leucorhoa | reverse complement strand
GGAAAGCTGTTGAAGAAGCTGGATTGCCTCTCCTGCCCCTTTGAGAAGGAGGGTGGTGTGGAGTGCTTGCTGTGCCCGTCTCTCTGGTGCCGAGAGCAGCAGTGCATATGTTGACATGGCACACTGTGCCACAGAGCAGCTGCACGTCACTTTGTCACCTGGGCAGCATCTGTAGCTCTCGCAAGGAGAGCCCTTTGCATGTTTAGTACCATCACGCCGCTGTCAACCTCTCTCACACTCATACTGCTTTAGGAGTGAGCGGTTGTCCTCTACTCCTGCAGAGGAGGGGGATAAACGTTTGTTCGTCTGTGGTTTCTCCGATTAACCACATTTTCAACTCCGCCTTTGTAGCTGACGGCAGGCCCTCCTTCCCCTCGGCGCGCGTCCGCAACGCACTCGTATGCTGGCACGCGCATGCTGCCCTTGAAAACAGACCAAACTTATTAAAATCATTGCTAGTTGCCATGGCAGCTGTTGCCGCTGTGGGCTAATAGGAAAGGCAATTACTGCTGCATGCTGGGGAGCGTACGGGGAGGGTGTGGGCAGGGGGGGACAGGCGACTGCGTGCTGATGAGCTGTGTGACTGATAGACCGGCTGTCACAGTGAGCAAGCAGCAGAGGAGAGAAAGGCCGGAGATGCCTGTAATGAGGTTTGGCCAAATATGCCATATTTCCACCTTCTGGGCAGGCTCGTTGAGAGATTCCCACCCTTCCTTTGATTGTCAAGGGGAGTCGCAGGGTTGAGATTCACGTTTGCAGCTGGGCACAGCGCAGTGCTGCTCGGTGACTCTCAGCTAGCCCAGAAACTGAAACAGCGAGCTGGAAAACTTTATACACCTTGAAGAAACTCATCTGGCCCCTTTCCAGCTGTTTCCTCTCTGTAAATATTCCTCCTCAGCTCTTACTTTGCCATTTCCTGTAGGTTGAAGGTCATGATAGAAAATAACTCCAATTTTCTTGGAGTGAGCAGGGTCGGTTATGAAAACTGAGGTTAGTTATGCTTCAGGATGCTTCGCTGGTTCTTGTGTGCTGCTGTGCCAGTAGAAGGCCAAAATGTTTTGATTACGGACCTGTGTGTATGCCCCTGTGTGCAGGTGTTGTGTGGTCAGATGGCAGATGCTGGATTTTCATGCTTTTCATGGTGAATTTAAAGGTAAAGGGAAATTGCATCCTTCATCTTTTTGCGCTGAATATGGGCAGCGTGTGCCCAAACAGTCCCTGCACTGCTTATGCCCAATGCAAACATGAGAAAAACAGGGAACATTTTATAGTGAGGAGCTTGTAGGAAATCAATAAATTCCTTGAAAGATTTGAGTTGGGGAAATAGGTGAGAGCTGTAAGTCTGCAGCTTCTGTAAAAACTCAGGGATAACAAAAACTGCTTTGGCAGTGTTTGACAGAGCCCTGCACCCCCAAATCACAACCCTCTGTACCCTCCAATTCGTGCTGCTTTCCTTTTCACTTGTGCTAGGAAATGGCCTGAGACCTTGCTGCAGAGGAGCTCTTCCAGGAGGCCCTCCCTGGCCAGCAAGAGGCAGGTCACATAAGTTTGTTCCGGCTGCTGGAGTCCATCATGGTGTCAGTGAAGCTATAATGATGGTTGTGGTCCCCTTTGATTGGGAGACAGTCCCAGGGGGCCTGGGAGAGGCTTGTGGTCCAGACAGAGTGAGAAGAATAAAACAATCCGCTTGGAGCAGGCAAAATTGGGACCTTGTCTGAACTTCTCTCCCTGTTTCGGTTGATCTCCCAGCAGCTGTTTCCAACTGCTCTCCGGATCGTGCCCCGTTGGGATAGTGGTGGTGACTCACTTGGCTGGGATGGTTTCCGCAGCGTGCAAGAGCCCCGCTTCCCAGGGAGCCGTGGCACCAGGAAAGGGAAGGTTTCTGGTGCCTTTGATCCCTTGGTAAAGATTATGCTGTGTCTGTTTAATTAGAGACTGCTGCTTTCTTTACCGGTGTACTAAATATAAATGGAAGAGCTGGGCTAATATACTTGAAGTTGCAAATGTCAGGAGTCAATGGCTTTATTTTCCTCTCACCAAATCTGATTTGTTTTTAAGTACTGCCACTAAATCTAATGATGCAGTAATTCCTGTTTGTCAAAAGGAATGAGAGATCTAGACTGAGAGGGACTTCATACTCTTCTCCCCCTCTCTCTTGTCCCACCTCTGTTTACAAAGGAAGAGATACTGGTTTGCAGGTGTTTGTACAGTATGATCTGAAGTGTCAAAAGGCTTGATCTAAATATGCTGTGTACTAAGTTTGTATTCAGCTAAAATATAGTTGTTAATGTTTTCTCTCTGCACGGTTTTTGGTGTGGATTTGTACATTCCAAACATTACCTTTGTGACAGTCAGCAGAGTGCCAGAAAAAATTTAAAAATATAAAAAAATGTAGCGAAGATAAGCTGCTGCCAGAGCCCAGACTTGTGAGGATTTACTTGGGGCTTTGTGTTCGGTTTGGGATTCTTTGTCTGCTGAACTACAGTCTTAAGTCCTTGCAGGCCCCAGGGAGATCTGTAATGGGACAGACATCTGTGCTTAAGATGCCTTGCTCTGTCCGTTTGCCTGTGCAGGAAAAGGAGTAGGTAGCAAATGAGACACACACCTCCCTCCCCCCCCTCCTGGGGCTCCTACTGAGCACAGTGGACACGATCTGCCTCCATCTGCTTAGCCTTGTACAGTGCCATCGCACATGCCGCTTGCTTGAGCGTGTCCGTGAGCCATAGCGTGATGCCCGGGAAGTACAGCTCGCTGGGACAGTGCTGGTGCTGCTGCGGTGTGAAGTGCTCGGCCCCAAATCAGTCAGTTGGAAAGTCCTTGAGGGTAGAAACGATGGGGAGAACTCCTCATGGTGAAGACTGACTCAGTGCTGTTATCAGCCGCCTGGTATGCGGTGAGGCTCTGTGTCTTGCCGTCGGCTGCTGTAACTGCTGTTTGTTCATGCCCTGGCTGATTCGGCTTGCTTTTGTTCCGGCCGGTGGGATAACTTTGGGGGTACCTGGTCTCGGGGCAAAGCTGGCTGCTGGGCTTGGGGAGGAGGGAGCACTCTCATTATGTGCTGGAGGCATTTTTGCCGTGTTGCAGCATGTGCTGGGGGAGGCATGCCTTAAGAATGGGAGCACCCAGAACATCGGGTTGATCTGCCATGTCTCTTCTGGCCTCAAGACTCGAGGTCTGGCAGAACAGTTTCAGCATTAGATGTGTTTTTGTGGAAAGGAAAGGAAAGAAATCCAGAGATACTTTCTGCCCTTCTTGAGGTTTTCCCCTTCCTAGAGGTGGTAAGAAGAAATCGTGTTTCTGGAGTGTGTTGAGTTGTAATCAGTGTCTGTTCTCAGTCTGGGTGGAGGAGACAGAGACTCTCCCCAGTGTTTCTGTGTGATCCTGGTCATCAGTAGATGTTACTGACCAGCACAGGGGATTTTTTCCATAAGCTGTTTCCTCTGCTGCATGATGCAATGTTGAGTCAGTAACCCTGTCACTTTGAAGGTTAACATTTTTCATATCCCCAACACTTTTTTATTGTCTTCCCTTATCCCTCTTTTTTTCCCTCCAGCTTTTCCTATTTTTGATAGACTAATCTAACGCTAGTCTTGCCTAGGGCAGAGCGGTGGCTGTGAGAGGAGATTAGCCTTCATCCTCTTCTGCTTTAAGCTTTGGGAGCTGGGCCGATGGAGAGCACATGACCCTCCCAGTGGCTTTTCCTTCCCGGCGGGACACAGGGAGCTGTGTGCGAGGGGAACAAGCGGTGCTGTGTAGCGTGTTGGTGCTCCGCTCGCGCTGGTGGCAAGGGCAGGCAGGGCTCGCCGGCTCCTGCCAGCGTGGCACGGTTTGGCGAGGCGCTGGCTTTCCCGGGCAGCCTGGGGCTTGCCCACCCGCGTGGTGCTCGCACCCCGGCTTCCCGTTTTGACCCCGAATGTAAGCGCCCAGGGTGGCTGAAGGCGATGCAAGCTGGCTTTGTCTTTCCTCAACGCGGTGTAAGCGAGCGGGGTGCCTGAATTATTCACTCCTCCTCAGCCTGCTGTTCCTATTGAATTCCCCGTGTTGGGGCACCCTGCCAGCACCCGGTGATGAATTCATTGCTGCGCCTGCCGCGGGGGGCACCCCGTGCCCCGTGCGTTCGGGGGAACAGGGCCGGGGATGGGGGGCGGCTGCATGCGCCAGGCTCACCCTGGAGTTTTGTAGCCACAGGTTGGTGAGACTGGGTTGCCCCACGGTCTTTCTGTCCACAGCGTAGGTGGGTGCTGGCCCTTTTGCTGCTCGGACGGTTGTTGGCAGGTTTGCGTGTGTTTATTATATCTGTCTCTGCCTTGCTGCCATGCTGAAGTCTGCCCAGCCCCCCGGGTCCTAATCTTTTTCTACCATCTCTCCATATTCGGTATCTGGTATCCTATCTGTATTTCATCTTCATGGCATGGATTTCTCTGCAAACTACATCCTTGTTTTTTACACACAATTTTCAGGGGTGGTTGTGCTGAAAAGCAATCACGTTTCACATTTTCTGAGARGAAATGTTTCCTTTATTATCCTAATGGAAACCATTTCCCATTTGCCTATGATGTTAGTCTTACTAATCTGAATAATTTTTTTGTTAAACGTTTAGAAGATCTCTACTGTTCACATTATGACAAGTCATAAAAGCTATTGAAGGCACATTTTATACTTTTGGAGGAGATCATCACTTCTCTTTGCAAGAACTTCTGGATGTGTGTTTGGTACCATCTTCACTGTGTTGATCCCAGCTCTGCTTTGTTACTCTATATCTTTTTTTTTAAGCAATTACAGCAGGTGGCTGGTCCCTGGGGAAGCTTCCTTTGACCCAGAGTGCTTTCTGGTCCCAGTTGATGTGGTTGGATGGAGTTTCAGGTCCTCCTCCTGGCTGCACAGAGGAGTGTTTTTTCAATTCTAATTGGATCATGTAAATCAGCCCTTTCTTTGTCTCGTCCTCTTTGTCCAGAATCTCCTTGTGGTGATTTTGTTGAATAAATCAGCCTTGACATTAGATTGAATTTTCGTTTAGTAGTTACGTTGATATTTAAAAACTAGTGTATCTGATGAGCAAAATAGGGGTAATAATTTCCCTCAAAAATTGGTTTCTGTAGTAGAGGTGATATGTAAATGATTGAGTACAAAGTGGCAGGGGCTGGCTTTTTATTTATTTATTTATTTTTTAAATCCTGTCCTGTTGCAGCCCTCCGGGATTTTAGTGTTTGATAAAGTGCTTTGGGGCCCCTAGGGTCCAACAGATGCTGGAGAAAATGGAGCTCCCTTCCAGAGAGAAACCCAGTCCTTTCACGCCAGACGAAACGCTGGATAGTGGAGGGGTGCACCTTTCTGCTGGCCAGAGGGGAGCTTTTCCTGATGAACGTCAGCCCCTCAGCCAAAGGCAAAGTCTTTCAGAGTCTATGCTCGTCTCCCCAGCCTCAGTTTGCTGTCCTTCTTTTCCTCCCTTTGACTCTTATGCCCGGAGCAGTGGAGTATGCCGTTATCTCTGAAGTGATGGCTGCAGTATCACTGGTTGTGGCTTCTCTGCAACACGCAGCAGAGGGGACTTGGACTTGGAGTGATTCAACGGAGAGAGAAGTGAAACAAATGCCAGGAAAGCCTAGATCATTGCATGTGTCCATGAGTGTTGACCAGTTACTGAATCAAAAAGGCTAGAAGGAAGGGAACAGAGGGTAAAGTCACCTGTTTTGTCCTTCACACAGGCGGGACTGGAGAGAGGTGTAGTATTCCCTGTCAACAGAGGAGAGGGAAATGTCTGAAACAAGCTTCCTTCTATTTCTTTTAAAGTTGGATGAGCAGAACAACTTGCAAAGGTGTGAAGTCTGCAGTGGAGTTCATGCAGCAACCGGGAGAAGGTCTGGGGCTGCGCTTCCCCATTAGCACACAGGGCTTGCAAATGTGTTTCTTCTGTGGGCAAAAGCATTCAGCCCCTCCAAAAGTAAATACAAAAGCTGATGGACTGGGATTCATGAACGGCAAGGCCTACATGTAGTCAGTTGAGAAGCTAAGCCGTATTGTAATATGTGGCTTCTAGGATGCAGGAGGGAGGTGGACTTGCCATTGCCGGAGTCTGGGGCCATGCGCTTTTATGTTATCTTTGTGTAGTAGAGATTTTAAGTTTTGGAGCTTCTCATTTATACCCATTTTGGCTGTAGTAATGGCAGCAAGAGAAAGGGAAAACTCGTTCTTCTTCTTTCCCTCTTTTTTTTTTTTTTTCTTCCCCCAGGAGATTTTTGACTGTTTCCAGAAGGGAGGAGATTTCCCGCTCCTTCCCTCATACTCCTGATCCGACTGAAGTGCAGTGGGGGAGAGAAGCAATCTCATTCGATCTGTGATTTGCATGTGTTCAACCCTTCTGTCCTGAATCTGTACAGTGCCTTTCTGTGCAGCTGATAACAGCTTTCCCGTGCAGCAGCAGCATCTGTGTGAAATTCCAGCATCTTTTAAATTTTTTTTTTTTTTCTGCTGCTGCTTTTAAGCTGCAAGTAATCCTCCAGGCACCACTGCTATCTTTCAATAGACTCTGACTGATGCAGTGCTGTCTTCATATGGGATGGGATTTGGGAGGTTCGGTGTTCCACTCGGGAGGATTACAAGCTTCATTTTGACACAAACATTTATACACTGCAGGTGGTAGTGTTTGTGCCTCAATACTTGATTTTTGGCACTAGGAAGATGCACTGTAAATCCAGCGACTTTCCTAGGCCTTTCTTCCTTTCTGTGACAGTTTTAGTGCTGCAAAATCCCCACTGGTGTTGGTTGTACGACGTTTAGGGATCTGCAATGTTTAGGTTTGGTCAGGTTTATATATAGACCTGTAACATGCACAAATGTATATTTTATATACACACACGTTATCTTTTCCAGGCATAGTTTAGGTGCTTTCTTGTAATGCATTAAGAAATGTGACTAACAGCATGAGATGATGTTTGTGCTTTCCTGTCCTCTTTAGGAAAAGCATTATATGCTCCTTCAAGATTGTTTTTTGAAGATTTCTGTTCACTTTTTTAAATGTAAATGGAAGGTTTTGCTACATGTTTTTGTTAGAGGATTTGAAGTGAGCATGTGCCTACTACTCCTAGAAAGTTATGAAGTTTGCGATGCTCCTTGGCTTCAAGAGTAGCGTGTTTTGCAGTATGTGTAAATACTCACCCTGACATCTGCTTGGCCATTTGTATGGAGAACTGCAGTGTTTCAAGGCATGAAATTGTCAGCTTCAGTTCCTGTGTGATTTGGAGTTTTGTAAAAGCTGGTCTTGTGCTGTCGCTGTGTCACCATGCTGTAGTCCAACTGAGAGGTAACGAAAGCATTAATCATTGAAGCCATGTCATATTCCAAGCTGAAGTAGAGTCTCTCAGCTCTTGGATGTGTGCGGCTCTTGGACATGGCATTGGAGAAGCAGGAACACTTCTAAAATATGGGTAGCTCTGATGACTGAGGATGCGTACTTTTAGGATGCTTAATAGTGAAGTATTCTGTGTGCCTCATCCTACCATCGACGTTGTCCCTAGAATTGGTGTCAGCCAATACTGCATTGGAACAGGCTGCCCAGAGAGGTGGTGGAGTCACCATCCCTGGAGGTATTCAAAAAACGTGTGAATGAGGTGCTTCAGGTCATGGTTTAGTGGGCATTTGTACTGGGTTGATGGTTGGACTCGATGATCTTAGAGGTCTTTTCCAACCTTAATGATTCTATGATTCTATGCTGCAGTTGGTCTTGTCAAATCCTTGGTGACAGTGGTGTATGGGCCTGTAGCAAAGTGGTGCTTTTTGTCTGAAGTCATGGAGGTCACAAATCCAAAGCACTGAAAACAGAAGGGGTCTATGTATTTTTGCAAATCCAGTGGGGAAAAAATATTAGCATCTGTTTTCATGAGTCCTCCCCAATTACTCTTCTGAAAACTAACTACCAAGTGTGGATGGATTTAATTGATAAAAATGCCTTTTCCCTCCTGGATTCTCACAACTCTAAATAATTAACAGAACAAGCATGACAGATTGGTTTTGGATACCCATGGCTACTATCTATAGAGCATCCCTTTGCTCATGAAAACACTTAAGCGCCTCCACTCTTTGGTAGAGCAGCAGCAGACTTGAGAGACGAAGATAGGAGAAAAGTATGAGCAAACATCACCTGATTCTGGTTAGGCCATACAGTACTGGAGACATTTTGGCATGAGCAAGGGAAGCCATGAAATGTGATCGGAAATAAGACTTTCTTCTGCTGCCTCATATGACTGCTTGATGTTTCTCATGATCAATTCTTCTAGGGAGTAAAAACTCTGAATGTTAAAGCAGTGTTAAAGATGCATGTGTAAACGGCTCTAAAATGCATGGAGGTCAAGGATTGGTAGTTCATAAGAAGGAGGCTTGACAGCAAAGCTGACATTGTTGCAGTTTCATCATTGGTTTAAGCTGATCTAAGACTATGCTTTCATTGAAAGAGGGTCCCTGCCTTCTCCCTGAGTCCAATCACGTGCACCTACACCCTCCTTTGTACAGGTGTTTGGGATTGCGTGGCCTGTAGTGACCACCTTTGTTCATGAAACTAATCCTTCTCCTTTTTGAGGGTTTAGTTTCCAGGAGGATCAGCAAGCTGATCTGACTTGCCGTGTTCTTCTGTGATCCCTGCTGCACATGCAAGAGATGAGATAGGGATGCATACTTGGGAGCAGGAGGGAAAAAAAACGGCGATTCCTTTTGTTGGTAGTGTGATTTTTGAGGTTGGCTTAATCTGACTGTAAAAACCATGCTCTTAGAAGGTGTTTCGTATCACTGTGTAGCTCAAGGGAGTTGAGTTTTAATCTCTTTATACTTGGGCCGAGCAGTTGTTACCAAGTGTGCAGAAGGAAGGATCAAATATAACTGAATTTATAGGGCTGCAACTGTCTAGAGCTTTGAATAAAAATGTTGGCTGTATTTGCAAAGAAACCTTGAGAAATAAAACAAAAAAGGCAGTGGTGCTTTGGCATGGTTTGAAGCTGTGACTGGCCCTCTCGTCTGCTGTTTTCCACGGTGCCTTCGGTCTGCTCCAGTTCAGGAGTTTGCTATACTGCCAGTTTCTCTGTACCTAATTTAAGCTGTTTGTGTGTTCAGTGGGAGGGTGGCTCCCTTTTTTGTTTCCTTCATCTGAATGTGCCTCATAGGAAGATACATGATGCTGTAATTTCAGGAGCCGAGTGTTTTTAGATCTCTTCTGTTCTGCATTTCATCTGTAGGCTCAGGGAGGGAAATGTAATTTCTTGATGCAAGGAAGTCTCCAGGGATTGCACACAGAAGAGGTTTTTAGACTGAATTGTGAAGGAAGTAAGTTTTATGTGAATGTGCTGTGACAATCCCTTCCCATGCGTGCACACTTACAAACCAAGCAGTAATTTCGATGACATTTAAAACTCGGTAGAATTGCAATGCTGTCACCTTCCTAAAAACTTCATGAAAAATGGTGATGAGTTGTGGGGGGGAGATGCAGACGGGTGCCCTACGGAGGGCAAGGCGGTCAGGACTCGTGGATTACACAGTCCATACGGAGCAGGCGGACGGATTGGTCTGGCCATGGCATGTGCTCCCTTCTGCCTGGCGGGACCGTCGCAGGGGTCCTGGCGAGGGGGGGCTGTGGTTATAGCTGCGGGAGGCTGGGACGGGAAGCGGCCGGCGGGGGGCAGAGGGTACAAATCTGCAAGGAACTAGTTTCGGTTAGTTCCACTGCTGGTGAGCAGCTTGTTTATTACATTGTCTTGCAGGCGGGGAAGGGAGGGGGCTTTGATGCTTTTGTGTGGTGCTGGCAGGAATGTGCAATCCGGGGGTTTTGAGACCTCCTGGGGAGGTGTGTGGGTCTTCTTCCAGTGGCTTCAGACTATCCGGAAAGACAATAGAGTGGAACTGGGGCTCTGTATGGAGGTTGTCTGCTGTTTCTGAGGACTTCCTGGGCTTTAACTAAACCTAAAGCTGGTAGAATGAGAGAAATGCATTGCAGGCTGGTGGGATGCTGCAGGCCAGTACTATGTCTATCTCCTGCCTGTTTGGCAGACCCAGGTCTTGCAGCCTCCTAGGTGCCTGGGGTGCAGCAGCCTGGTGTTTGATGCTGCAATCACCGCAAAGATCTTTGGCACCTGTCTTTCACAGGCCCAATTTGTTCCTATGACCTCTTGCTGTTTAACTGCAATCTTATTTTTGTGGTTGACAGCTGTATTTAAACACGGGATTTACAATAGTGTAAGAATATCCAATGCCTGAGACTGCTGGCAGTCTCTCACTTCATTTTTCCATTAATACATAAAGTTCTTGGCCCTTGTGGGTG
Source organism: Oceanodroma leucorhoa (assembly GCA_030449065.1). Classification (NCBI taxonomy): domain Eukaryota; kingdom Metazoa; phylum Chordata; class Aves; order Procellariiformes; genus Oceanodroma; species Oceanodroma leucorhoa. The sequence goes on along the minus strand of JASVER010000071.1, from coordinate 2,476,781 downwards.
GAATACAGGCAGCAGCAGCAGCAGCTTTTCCCTTATAAGCAGGGCTAGCACTCCCATCTGGGCCAAACTGAAGAATTCAGAGCACTTACAGATACCTCGCTGGATAACTTCACTCTCCACAGTAACACAGTCTTTCTTAGAAACGCCTTCAGAGTGGCTTGCCTTGCTTCTGTGTGCAACAAAATGGAAACAGTAACTTACTGTAAATGCCTCGTTTTGTCCCCATAGCTGGGTTGGGTGGTGTTTTGTTTTGAATCTTCCTCTCTTTGCAGATCACTCTCCTGACTTTTTGGATGCAGCCTTCCAAATGAAGGGCAGGTCTTTCTTCCTTTCTCTTAAAATTTCGAAACAAAGCACTACTGAAACTCCTCTCAAAACTATTCCAGAGAGGAGGTGTTCCTCCTTTGGGAGGGAAGGAGATTCTTTGATTAGTGCTCCTTCCTCCCTGTTTTAACCCCTTTCTAGTTGTGACCGTTGCCTGCACGGGGATGTTCATTCCTCCAGCATAAATTAATTGGCTAGATCGGGGCATCAGCTATAGCCTGCTATACTGGACAGTTTATCTAGGGTGGGTATTTCTGGTAGCTTAGGCAGGATTTCTCTCTTTTCATATACTCAGTGGGGAGCTGTGACCACAGCTGCCATGCTGGCATCTTGGGGCAATCGTGTTTAGCAATAGTTAGCTTCGCAGGAGCAGTGAGGAGGTTTGTATCACAGAAGTGGATTCCAAGGAGTCCTTGGTTAATGGTTGAGAAAACCTGTTATTTTAAGACTTTTTATTTTTATGAATTGCACTCTGGTTATAGAGGGCCTTGGCATGTGGCCACATCCGATCCAGACTGTCTGTGGCCCATAAAGAGATGGCACTGAGTTATAGGGTGAATGTAAGAAGAAAAGCAATGCCATTCCACTACAGAAAACACACCTTTGTGTATAGCAAGAATCAGTCATGTTACTTTTCATATATAATTGCTTAATTGGTATGTTGAAAGGTTAGCTTTGATTTTTTTTTTTTTTATATGTTTCTAAATTTCTGTAGGCAAGTGTGTAGCACTTGGGTGTCTAATTAGAAGAAAACCCCTGAAAAATACTGATGTGTGGGGGAGAGGTGAACAAAGGTAAAGGCCAGGAGGGAAGGGTAAAAGCCCTGCAGGCTTTACTTCCTTGTGGAAATAGCAACCCTTGCAAGGGGAGTACCTCTCTAATAAACTTTTACATGGTGATTTATTCTGGTAAAATTCAACAGCCATGACCTCTCCTTTTCCCTTTTAAAATACAAGCAAATGGCATTTTGGAGACAGACACCCTCTTTGTCTCCAGAACATGTGCTGAGGCACTAACGGGCAGTCCCAGTCCTTATGGGAAAGAGCCCTTTGGGGGTTGGAAATGGCTGGATCAGTCTCCGTCGCCCTTCTGATTCTTGGTACCTCTGAGGCAGCAGGGGAGCATCACCATGATGATGCGCTTTGCATTGTGGTCTTTCTGTCCTCTTAAAGACAGAATTAAATCTCTGGCGTGCATCCGGAATATTCGTTTCCGCTGGAGTGGATTCTTGTGCATCCGTGCGCTGATTTTTGGCACAGAAATGAGAGCTTCCAAGGGGCCAAAATTCAGAGTGAGCCCTCAGCATGCACGTCTCCCATTTGGGGATATTCTAGCTGCAGTTGGACTTGCTGCCCATGTTTTCCCCATGTTGGTCTTACTAGGTGTGAATAGCGCCCTGGACACTCTTTCGCCAGCACCGCTTCTGAAGCAGCCTGCTGCCCAGGAGGCAGAGGGTTCAGTCTTTCTCTGTCCCTTGTGATGCCACTTTGGGATGCCCCTCGTGAGCAGAGGGGGCTGCTGTGCCACACAAGCCGCCCTCACAGCACTCGAGGGGGTTCATTCCCTTGTATAGATGCCCTTTTGTTCCCTGTGATTGTAGAGAGAGGAGCTTTCCAGGAGGGGGACGAAGAGGCCAGGCTTAATGGTCTTAAGAGCGGATTTATTTTTTTTATTTTGGGCGGGAAGGCCTGGGAGTTGTTCCTCTCTTAACTGTTTCCAGATGGTGCTGCTGGAACACAAAGATTTCTAGTGTGTTTGGGATGGCAGCGGCTGAGACCCCCCCCCCCCCCCCCCCCCCCGGCGCTTCCTGTGCAGCTCCACAATCCTGCGGGCGTAATCAGAACCAGCCCTGGCCTCCGAGGCGCTCCTGAAGCCTGCCTTTTCTTCACCCTGCACCCCAAACCCTGTGCTTCCTCCCTCCTCCGGGCTTTTTAACCCCTTGCCATTACAGCTCCCGCCCTGCAGCCTACCCGCTTCGCTTCTCTCCTTTCTCTGGGGCCAACAAGGCTGGGTGCGGGCACTTGCAGTGCCCCGGAGACGAAGTTGCATTTGGCTAGACTGCTTGAAGAAATTATGTCTTTGGGGAAAGGGAAGCTGGTTTGTAACGCGAACCTGGGAAAATAATTTCTGTAACTATCTAGGGCGGCTTATGCAATCAGGCCAGCATGTCCAGGGCACAGAATTTCTCTTGCACCTATTTGCCTACAGCACTTGGTATACAGCATGATTTTGTCTGAATCATGTGCTGTTGTGCCTCTATCTCTTTTTTGTGCTGATTTCCCTAAAAGCAAGGTGGGTTTAATTTTATATCACAGCCTCTTCACACCCAACCAACAAATTAGTTTCAGCTTTTTCTTCTGCAGGTAATATAACAACTATAATTTCATTCTGGAAAGTAGGAGTACTCTTCTTTGCTTTTAGCCTTTGAGCAACAGCCTCTGAATATCTGCAAAATCAGCCAAGAAGCTTGTGATCAACTGACTTCCCTTCTGGATCTGAGGTCTATCATTTCCCTCGTCCTGTTCTTTCCCGTATTCTCCATCCTGTTTTTTAAGAAAGCAGAAGCAATGAAGCCATCTACTAAGGCAAAACTCTGTAGTCCTCTTCACCTCGTGAAAGCTTGTAGCCGTCGTGTTTGAGCAAGCCAGATTTTCGTGCCATGAGCGTGTTGCCCTGTAATGAATGGCTTAGCATGAATTATGTGTGAAATGCTTCCTCAGCCCCATATAACATTTACAGCATCCAAAGGTGCCCCCAGTGCTGGGTTTTAAAGCCTTGTTATGAGCCCTGTCCTGTTCCTGTTGAGTAAGAGTGGAAGTGAAGATGAGCTGCCATTTTAAAATGCTTCTGCCTACTAAAAGAGGAGGGAAATCAATATTCTGTGCTATTGACTTCTATGCATGCAGAGTGTCCTTGTATTTGCTGGATCATAGACGTCACACTGTGCACAGTATTCCCAGGGGCTTTAACTTGCACTGGATCTATTGTTGCCAGCGTAGGTCACGGACCAGCAGAGGCAGGCTGTATTTCCTTTATGCCCAGGGCAGTATGAGGATGCTGCCATATGTAGTCCAAAAAAAGTGTGTGTTTTGCACATTTAAATTACACTAAATTAATGAAATCTCATCTCTTTGAGAAGCTGAAAACACCCCTTGGCTGATCTGGAAAATGAAGAACCCAGCTGGTGGAAAGCTGTTTCTGACCTCCAGAAAGCTACTTCCATTATTAAACAACAACAACAACAAAAAAAAAAAAAAAAAAAGGAAGAACCTGCATTGTTATAAAGAATTTCTGTAAAATACTTCAATTTTAGCTGTGGAAGTGCTTTCTGTGTATGAAAGTCCCCCTTCTCTCTGCAAAATTAAACATTTGTATTGTAACTTCATACGGATGCTGTCAGCTTAAAACCTGAGTGTGCGTTTGTAAACTTGTTGCATACTGAATTTTTTAACAGACCTGAAAATTTAAATACCGTCTTTCTATGTGGCTTGGTCAGATGTATATTTGTGCATATTCTGTTCTGCAGCTTCTGCTATACCAACCAGTTACTGTTCCTGTAGTATATATAGGGTTTCTCGAAACAGAAGTGCCAGGAGGTTGGAGTTAAGAAAATATGTATTTCAAATACAGAAAATTGCACTGACGTGTTTGAGTGCCTTCACCAGGGCTCTGTTCGACAGGGATGCAGCCTCCCCCAAAGTCATCCTGTTCTGTCTTGCTGGCCACCTCATGGGCTTGCCTAGCTAAATTGCTCCAAACTGTTCAAACTCTGGTCGGGCCAGAAGGCTATTTTTATTAATCTGACATCACCTTCCTTTCCCATCTTCCCTGTGTCACTGGGCTTCCCGCCCAGGGAGCCTCTGGCAGGCCTGCGGGCCCCACGGCAGGTCACGGGCTGCCTGGAGCTGCGGGGTACCGCGTCCCCTCTACAGAGGCGGGCGTCCGGCTTTGGAGAGCCGTGGGCTGGCAAAGCCTTGGGGCTGGTGCGGGCTCCTCCTCTGGGGAACCCTTGTGCTGGGGGGCCGAGGCGGGTGAGAGGCCAGAGGCGGGGAACCCCGGTGGCCACCCTTCAGGGGTGCAGGGCCCTGCGAGGAGGCGGTTGGCCCGGCACAGGAGCTCTCCCATCCCACTCATCCAACATCGTTGCAACTCCTGCTGAAAATATATTTTTAGGAGAAGGGGAAACCTGGGGCGGTGGGGGCGGGCCGGAGGCCACCGTCGCTGCGACAACGGGGCCAGAATTCCAGGAAGGAAGGGGGGCCGGATGGGCCTCCATCCTGGCCTCTGACAGGCCCCGGCCTCCAGGCCCCAGAGCAGGGAGCCCGTGGGCTCTTCCCTGCTCCCGCAGGGGCAGCCGCCGGCATCAGGCACCCCGCAGCCAGAGCATCGCGCTGGCGACGGCACCTCTGGTTTTCCATCCCTGAAGAAGTGGCCTCAGTAATTCAGACGGGCGTGGGAAGCTGGGGCCCTGCCAGCCAGTGTGCGTCTTCCCTGCTATCAAGGACAGCGGTGTGCAGTGTTCTTGGTGTGGTGCCTTTTATCAAAATCTTGGGCTTTTAGTCCCCAAATACACTTTAAAAAAAAAAAAAAAAAAAAAAAAAAAAAAAGAGATGGGTAAGGAGTAAAATGTGAGTCCTGTTACTTGCATCCCTGTGAGTATAGGTGGTTGATGTCAGGACACTTAACAGGGAAGCAAATAAATGGAAGTCCTTTGCTAGATGACGTCTGCGTGTCTGGAAACCGGCCAAAGCCAAGAAGCAAGCTTAATTGAAAGTGAAGACAGCTGAAGGGAAGCATCCCACACTATAGATTCAGTTATTGGAACTGCAGAGTGATTAGCGAGAGCTATATATCAAATTAGGGTAAGTATCGAGGGAGAAGGGTGACATTAAGATCCATTTTAAAAAACTACTTTAGTTCAGTTTTTCATTAATAATCAGCAGTTCAGCCTTAGATGCTGTTTTTCCCATTAATTTTATCCACAGACAATTTGGGGTAGGGAGATGGCATGCACAATTGAGAAGGCAGACTGAACGCATCAGATACACATGGACAAAGAAACAGATATTTCCTTTTTGTTTATATGCAGTAATTTGTACAAGTAAGGTCTAATGAAGAATTACCTATTTTCTTGGTAGCTGATAATAAGGTCAAGGCATTTACAATTTTACTAGTGCTCTGCCACAGTTAAAGTACTAAAATGCCTTTTTCAAGACCCCTTCTCCTCCAAGCATAGGATTTCTGCCTTTCCTGCTATGCAAGAAGTAAAGCAAAAAAGATGGTGAAACCACTGGGCCGTGGTGAACAGTGCTGGGATTTCTGTCTGTCTCTCAAGTTTTACTTTTTTGCAACCATCACTTTCAGAATAATAGCTTAGTTGCCAATATTTTCAGCCTTTTTTTTGCTAAATGTCTTATTCTCTCTGTTCTAGAAAAGTGGCTTCTGTTTGTCTAGCACAAGCCCCTGACAAATGTGTAACTCGTGCTATCTCACCACTTCAAAATCCCATATTGCTTTCAGGAGGAACAAGTAATTTCTTGTTGCCTTTATTTCATTGCTTTGTGTAGCTCAGGGGTTTCTGGCTTTCTGGAGCTGGGGCTCTCCCTTGCCACTTCTGTCCAAGCCATCAGACTGCTGTGCTGCTGGTAACTCTCAGGGGCAGCCACAGCAGAGGCAGATGAGCTGTTCTTGTGTCGGTTTTGCTGCTGTTGCTCAGAAGCCAGGCAGCAGTTGTGAAACTCGAAAGAATCGTATTAACTTCACTCTCCTCTTCCCAGCATTGTTAGGAAAGCAGGCACACCGCAGACCCGGGGAAGAGAGATTGCTTGGTCGTGTTTCTGAGGTTATCTTTGCAACCGAAAGGACTCGAGACACTTCAAATTTGAAGCTTGGATTCAGAAGGAATTGATTCTCCGACTGGGGAGATATGGATGGACTCACTAAGCTAACAGTTCCTACCAGCTGAGTTTTAATCCGCAGGCTTTAGGTTTAGATCGGCTGTCAAGAAAGAATTGCTAATCAGGCCTCACTGGTTGTTGCATCTGGCAAAATGGCGAGTCTGTGATGTAAAATCAGGTCAAGTTAGGCCAAAGAGAATTATTGCCTCTTTAAGCTAAAATTTAGTTTTATTTTTAAGAAAAGGGTGAGAGGACTTTCAGACCTTCCTTTATGTGTTACAGCTGTGACATTTTCTTCACAGGACTGACTCCAGTCCAGTGTGGCCTTTCATAAGTTAATAGCACCTGCAGAGCTGATCACTTCTTACTGGTGTCCGGTTTATGGACAACTCCTCGTGTTAAAATTTATCAAGTTGAGAGGTGTCAAAAACACAATGACCCCAAAGCCTGGCTGTTCTGCTAATGTGGGAGCATCTCCTTTGCTTGAGTCATATGCAAATGGCTGTACCATGTTTACTTTGTGACCCAAGATGGTACCTGTGGCTTGCAGGTTGTGGCAGACCTTACTGTTGCAAATGTTAGTGGAAAAGAACTTGTGTTTAGCAAGGCTGGGAAATTAAAGAAGGGGGGAAATTTGGAGTAAAGGAGGGGGAGTAAAGGCTTAGTGTATTTGACCAAGTTGTGACTTTCATCCTGTTGAATCCAGTTGGCTGGCACAGAGACTATTACTGGAGTACAACCACAATGCTCACACGTCCTACAGAAGTGTGGAAGCCCGTGCATGAGATCATCGATACGGTTTGAATAAAATCACAATATGTGTGGCAGAAAGCTGATGTACTGTATTAGCTTCCAGGTTTTTTTCTTCCCGCTTTAAAGCAAATTGCAAGTACCTGAGAAATGCCTTTCAGTGGTAAACAAAGTAATGAAACATCCCAGTGGCAGTTTGATTTGATTTTGCAGGCTAGCGCTGCCTAACTCAATTTCTTTACGAATGTCTGGTTGCATGTTGGTATAGAAAGAGAAATGTAATTGGCAGGAGGGAGCCGCAAGAGAGATGGAGTTATCTGGGGGTTTCCTTTCCCACCAGGCTGCTGCCAGAAGGCAGGGTCCCTCTGTGTTTGTGGGCAGGGTATTTATCTGTGTTCAATCTTCCCTCTCTTTTTCACTTCCATTTTGTGAGATTAGTTTTGTGTGTGTGCAGGCAGAGGAGGAGATTGAGCTGTATCCCTGGCCTCTGCTGTCTTATATCGCCTGCTAACTAACAGGGATTTTCTGTCTGGATGTTGCTGGACTGTCCTGTTCCAGTCGCAGGAGTTGTAACGCTTTCACTTCTTGCTCTGTTTAGTTTTCAACAAAAGCAAACTCCGTATGGAATAATCATGCAACAGGCTCCAGATTCACCATTAGTGACCTGTAAAATTGGCAGCGCTGGAGATTATTGGCGGGAGACGGTTTCCCTAGGCGCTTCCTGCCTTCTCTTGGAGAGTTAAGTTCAATTAGAGCAATGATACGCACAGCGGGGATTTTGCAAAGAGTTCAGTACTTGGTAGCAGTGTTGCTGTATGAAAGGCAGAGACATCTTTGGCCTTTTTGTGACCTTAATGCTCCAGCTGCTACCCTCTTTCTAACCTCTGCTTTCTCCAAACTCTTGCTTTCCTAATGTAGCCTTCTTTCACCTCTTCTTTTACCTTCTGATGCAACCATATCGCTCAAACATTTTTAGTCTGTGATTTGTGGGGTTTGTCTTCCAGAAAACAAAGTGGAGATTGCTGGCTGTGGTTTTTTTTTTTCCTCCACTCAATTTGTCTTGTTTCTTTCTGTTTTTTTTTCTTATGTACTGTGGCCTGCCCTCAGATCTCTGTAATCATCTTTCTCTTCTTTTTCACACGCTCGTGATTTGCTTTTTCTTATGAAACCATTCTGTTTCTAGAGGTGGTTTCTGGGCATCCAGGTCCTTTGACTTCAGGAAATTTCACAAAGTTTGTTTTTGTCTCTTTTCTGCCACAGCCTTGTGGTGACAGTCCCTTTTGTTAGTCCCTGATGTGAAGAACATTTTAACTTTCTGCTTGTGTTCACTGCCCATATCTTTAGTATCTGCAATGGTAACTTTTCTGTTCATTCCTTATTCTCTGTGTGGAAATCTTCCTGGTTTCCAAGTTGTTGAGAGAGACTGGCACACAAGCATTTTGAGGTACTGACCTTGCAGGTGTGCATACAAGTACTGTTAAAAGCATACCCAGAATGGTCTTTCAGGAGAAGACCATATCTCGTGATACAAGGTGGACATTTATTGCACTTAAATAAGTTGGTAAACTGTAGTGTGTGGGAGAAACAACAACCAAAGTCCTTTCTTATAATATGTACTTATGTTGGAGGAGAAAAGTACTAGCCATGTGTTTTTATTGTGATGTTGCTTGGGTTTTAATTAAGTTCACAGTTAAAACCCAAAAGCTTGGTGAGACCGTGGTATTGTAGCTGTCAGTCCCCCCTTGCTGCTTCCAACTTCTGTGTCTTTCCTTCTGTTTCTGTATTATTTGTGGAGTTTTGTGCTTTACCTGCTTGCTGGTTATTAGTATTTGAGAAGAATGTACTCACAGGGTGGTCAATCTAATTAATTACTGTTAATCCCCAAAACTGGCTGCCAGAAGTTTTGTCGTCCTTGAAGCTCTCATACTGTGTGCGTTCCAGTAGCTTCAGCATGAGAGCCTGAGGAGAGGCTGGATGTTTCCTGGCAAGTTTCCATGGAGAATCCCCTGGGCAGGTTTGAGGTAAAGAGGAAGAGAGGGAGGACGAATATGAACTTAAAATAGCATTGCTAGTCCCTGTATTGAATTATTAGCACCTTGCTTTTTAGCAGAAGTTGCTTTAAAGTGTTCTTGTGTAAACTGTGAAATTGTGCCAGCAGCCACATGCCCTGTGTAGGGCAGAAGACCTCTCTCTGGTAGGAGCTGGCCTGTTTAACCCAAATATCCCAGCACAAAACCCAAAACATCTCAACAAAAACTCTTCCTGACAGTGATTGTACATCTTGGTCAGCTTCATGCCCAGAATGTCTTTGCTTTTGACAATTTGGGATTGTTTTGCTGTATTTTGTCAGGGTCTTCCCCTTGGGCCTCTCTCTCCCCGCCCCTTCCCCAAGAGCTGCTGGAGAAAGTGCAGGGCTGGCTTAGGAGTTCCTCCTCACAAGTCATAACAAGAGATAGGAACAAACTTAAAAACTGCTTGTGGAGGGTGCTGCCTCCTTTCCTCCTCCTAGCATTCTGTCGGGAGTTGCTCGTGAATGCACAGGGGTACCAGGGTGGAATTGATATAGTCTAGTTTAGTTTATCCTCCACCCAGAGAGAAAGATGCACACACAGAGTGCGTGTGAGTGCCCTCTCCCCATTTCGAACAGGAGGTGTTGGACGGAGGGTAACAGAAAATAAATTAAGAAACAGAAATAAACATTTAGGAAGTATCGTGAAGTATGTTATCTTAATCCCCACTGCACTGCTAACATAGAGACAAGTGTGGGAATTTAATGGAGAAATTCCAGAAGTGTTGGAGGTTCATATATTCCCACAGAGCAGGGTGATGGGGCTACCAATAACACAAATGTGTATGCTCAGAGTCCCTTCTGGGGTGAAGGAAGAAAGTCTAGAGGATTGATTTTCCATTGGGAGTGTATGAGGTATTGCTTGGGCTTAACAGGGTGTTTGAAGTTACACTGACTGCTTTTTAAGTTCCTGTTAAACTATTAGTATAGTTTTGAAAAGGGGAAAATTGACACTTTTATGGCTAATGTTTAGGGAAACGTTTCTTCAAGACTGGGCAAGGTGGGCAGAAGCTTCTGTAATTTTATGTTCTGTTTTGTTCAGTTTTCATAATGGTAAATGAAGTTTGCATATAAACATTCTTTAGAAAATTACAAAAATTATACAAAACTGAAATTAGAGGGTAAGGTAGGATTAGTTTATGCTTATTTTATGGCTTTGATTTCTTTTTTTTCTTTTCCTTCTGCACAATTTGGCATATGCAGTTGAAAATGAATTTTAGGTGTATTGGCTTACATGGAATTAGGAAGCTAGCAGAATACTTTAATCTTAGCTCATTCTTCCTCCATTTCATGTACGTTCTTGGTTTTGGCTGAGTTCAGACAGACATATAATTCCTTAGTTTCTATTCCTTGTAACCACTACATTCACTCTTTGTTTTCTTGTCTTGCAGAACGAGCCTCTGACTTCAGGTTATCATGGATACCCAGCAAGAGACAATCAAGTAAGAGTCTGATTGCAGTAAATGTGTGTGCGTGCGTCTCTGTACACTTATGGATGTTTTGTCCGACAGCTTCCTGGCTGTCTTGTTATGGAGTGGAAATTGTTTTGTTCTATTGTGGAATGCTTGTGGAGATATATGTGGTAAATTGAATGTTTTTATGGCCTCCAGCAGTATGTGGCAACATGCCTGGCAAGGGGTTAAACATGATCCACATTACCAACGGCTCAGGAAATTTTTTATTCTTAAAAAACGTTGTTACTTAAAATGCCTGTCCTAAGCTCTCACTATATCTCCTCAGCGTTAATGAATGTAGATGTTCAGTGCCAGTGCATGCTTGGCCCTGTTTTATACTTATTGCTGTAATTCTAACATCTGGGGAGCAAACCAACACTGAGTTTTTGTGAGTCTGCTTTGCTGGTGGAGTAGTGAATGACATGTCCTATTGGGTTGTTTCTAGTATCTGTGAACTTGTCTTACTTTCCTTTCAAGTCCTGCAGGGCCCCTGCCCCTTGCTCTTATTCAGGATGTTCTCCTTCTACAGCAGTAAAAATTATACTGTTCAGTGCATTGCATCCGTAAGCATTCTCTTGCCTCCTAGCAGAAGACAGAGAAATCCCAGTTGATGAATTTGTGCAATGGAAGGAAGAGATGCTTTGGAACAAATGAAATTTAATGGCTTGTAAGATACAACCGTCACACATTAAATCTCCCTTCTTAGAATGAAGTTTTTTTCGGTGTTCTGCAGTGCTACTGCAAAGCAGAATATGAACCAATGTAACAGGAAATTAATATGCACAGAAAATCAATAATGCAGCACATTTCAGTAATGAGCAAATAACAAAACCAAAATAAAATTCTTTAATACTCTCAGGTACTGCTATATAAAGGAAGTGATTTTCATCATATCTTGATGAGGCCTGGGTATATGCAGCAACAGCTTAATGGGAGATGTTTTTATGAAGGAAGTGCAGCATAGTGCAGCCTCAGCAATTGAAGAGCTCAATTCTTTGGTGCTTGTAATATGTGTATGAATTTCCATATAGGAGGAAATTATTCAGAATGTCTACTGGGATATATTAAACTGTTAACCAGCACAAATAAATATTACACGCTGGGATGCTGTGGGAATTGCGTTCCAGGCTAAGTAAGGTATGCTAGGTTGAGAGGCAGAGCCAGTCCCAGATCCTTAAAGCGGTTTGTATCTGCTTTCGGCTTTTCCATTGTGGTGGCACCCTCTGCACCCTATTTTGCAGTTCACTGTACCTATTTAGGGGTGTTTTCAGGTCTTCGTGGTGTTTCGTTTTGGTGACTACCAGTATGTCCCGCTTCACAGGTTTCCTCTTTCTCATCCCTTAATAACTCTTCTGATTTGAAAGTCCAGAACTGCTGTTGCTGGCAGGTCACCAGATCAGTGGAGATGGGCATGGGAAGCTGTACAGCAGCCAAGGCATGAAATGAGAATTATAGCCTGGGCAGCCCTGGAGGGCTCTCTATGGGTGAGCACTGGAAGTAATGTGTATTAGCCAGTGTGCATATGTATTTCAGATGGCAAATAGGTTTATGGAAATTTCTTACTGGACAAACAGCTTCAGTTTAACTCGGGTGTTTTCATTTTAGCACATATTTGTAAAAATCTTTTTTGGCTGTTTTTTTTTTTTTTGTTATGCTCTTGCTAACATCTTGATCTGTGGGAAGTGTTTGTCCTTCTGTCTTGCTTTCTTGGCCATGAAGCAGCTTAAATTCAGGTCTGGTTTTCACTAATGAGGTTTCAAGGCTTTTAGCTAATCTGATTGGGAGCTTCTAACTTGATAGCAACAGAGAAAGAAGTCCTCTATTGCCACAGACTGAGGCTGGTGTGGGAGAGACAGCAATGGCTGGTTCATCACCTGCCTTTCTGCACTGGGGAAGGAGGAGGGAAGTGGTGTGGGAGTATGTGTAGCAATCTTGACCCTGTAACAAAGTAATTACGAGATTCAGGAGCAATTGTGTCAGATTAGGAGCTGGATTTGAGCTGGTGAGTGTAAGTCTCTGTATCTTGCTCTTTCCCATTACAGTTCGTTCTTGTAATTACTTGTACTGTGTTTTTTACCACAATGTTTTCCTTAGCAGAAGTAGCAAAGCAGAGCTTTATTTTCAGGGCATCTTGTCGTGTGACCACAGTAGTCCTGCTAGAAATTCTGTGGATATAACGTGCCCTTTCTTTCACCTTATGTAGCATCCTACTCCTTCACTTGTTTGTACGTCCTTTTCACTCCTTCAAGCTCTAAATGTCATTAATTGCTGGCTGCAAACCTTTCACTATGCTGTTTTTACACCCTCTAGTGGTTAAATCATACCCAGATGTTCCAGATTATTGTAATTTTTCTTCCTGCCAGTTAAAATATGTGATTAGTTTGAGTCCTCACTTTCGCCATTTGGGAATGCTTAGGTCTACAGTACAAAGTTTATTTTGTATCCTTTCCCAAATATTTAAGCATTCTGTCATCATCACGCATAGGCAACAGCACTGAGGCAAATGAGGTGGGTTCACGTCGAGGCTGTGTTCCTCTTAATTCTGGTGTTGTATGATTGCTTTATGACAACCCAGAGCTTTGGGTTGTTGCGCAGCTCCCCTGTTCCTCACCTGCTCTGCCAGAGCATTGGCTTACTGGACTTTTTGTGGTGATAGGGCCTGGGGAGCATGTGTGCTAAATCATTATGGTGTAAGTTTGCCTAAAAAGAGAAGGCTTTCTGTTGATGAAGTGTTGCACTACTGGCACTACGTTACAGCAGTGTAAGGAGCTGGAGAGCTCTTTGGGACTGTTCTCAAGAATTCAAGGTTTTCTTTGTGGATGTCTAATGCACGTACAGGAATGGCAGGATGTCCCTCCTTTTCCCCAGAGCTATGCTGATGACAGGAACAAAGCCCTCAGTAAAGGGAAAATATGGGAAGCGTTAGTGTAACATCGTTAACCGAGATGAGAACCAAGTCTTTTGGTGAGAAGGGCTTGTTCTCTGGCGACTATTCAGTTGTCTGTCCCTCTGTTGGAACTGCCAACAAAATGGTGTTTCCTTTTTTGTAACATGAGTGCCTGCCTAAAATGCAGTGAACCAAAACTTCCTTGCTTCATTTCCCAAGCTGTGACAAACAGCGCTGAGGTACTGTGAGTTGGTCTCAGCATGGAAAATGACTGGTACAGCTATACTGATACAACTTTTACATATAGACAAACTCATCAAGAATAAATACTCTGCTTCTAGAAAGCTATTCCATTCTAACTGAGCCAGCTTGTTTTATATATAGCCAAGGCCTATGTCATACTGCTTTAGTGCTTTTCGTGTCGAAATGTATTAGACATGATATCTGAAATTTGTTTGAGTGCTGAATACTGGCACTTCTTTGGCAGAATTTGGCAGCTGCACAGAATAATTTTGTTCCCCAACAGGAAGCAAAACGAGCAAGAACACCTTGTTTAGCTGCCACCGAAGGGAAAAGAGGAGAGAGTTTGTGGAAGCGGGAGGTAATTGCACACACCAGAACTGGGTCAGGATGTTAGAGCTATTACACCTCTTCTGTTATGGAAAGTGATCCTCAGCTATCACAGTGGGTTAGGATGTTGGTTTGAAGCCTCTTTTAAAAGCTTGTACTTCTGTGAGTACAACTCTTATATCAAACTGGGCCATTGGCTCGATACTAATGTGGTGGAAACATTGTTACCTATCACAAATGACACTTCCTTCAACAGCTTAATTTTGGTGGCTAGTTTTCCATCTGAGCACTCACCAGCCCTGACCTGTTGTTCTCGTGTATGTAGATGAGACTGCAGCCCAAGGTAGCGTGGGTGCCCATGGCAACTGCTAGGAACAGCTTTATCACTATACCCTGGGTTTGAGTTCAAGCTTAAGGTGAAATGCTGTTAAATCCTCTCCAATTGTCAGCCTGTTCCCCTGGGTCTTTACTCACTTGCTGCTCTGGAGTATCTGTTGGGGCATCGTAGGCAGCAGGCGGCTGTGTGCACTCCCCTCCCCGGGGCTGCAAGCTGGTCTGGGTGAATGACGGTGGTGGCAGTCTGTGAGAACAGGAAGCCTCCCCTGTTGCTTTTTTTCCCATTTGTTTTCTTTGCCCAGTCCCTCCTGATATGGGGAGTTCGGCAAGGAAGCCCTTCATCCTGGAAATGTGAAGGGTGGGCGTGAGCTCCCGTGGGGAGACAGGACAGCAGGTCACTGGGCTTCCTGTTGGAGCTGGCTGCACAGAGGCACCGCTGCTCCCGTTGCTGGCTGCTCTCGTTGGTGGTCCCTCTGCAGCGAGCAGTGGAGATCTCAGCAGAGAGTTCAGAGGGGGAAACCTCTGTCCTCTCGTCTGTGTGGTCTGAGGCTCCTTCACCTATCTTCCTCTTCTCCGTCATGTGGATGAAGTGTGAATTTGCGGATATTGCCACAACTTGATTAGCAGCTGAGTGGTTCAGTATGGATTAGAATATCCACCAAAACATCTTGGTTTAGTATTAACAGATTGAGATGCTCTTGTCATAAAACAAATATAAAAAGTGACCTTCTGGAGGAAAATGGTTTGGCCACTTGTTTGTTTTTATTTGTACCATGATAGCACCAGCCACAGTCTCTCCAATGCCCTACTTTGATCTCGGAACAAAGACTCCCTGTCTCAAGAGCTTAAACCTGTAAGTAGTGTTCCTGAAAAGCATTTTGGTTTTTAATTTGTTTTCCTGCTTGTAAATGACCATGAAAATACACCCTCTAGTATGTACGCTAACTGGCTCGGTAACTGGTGAGATTGTGGCAGTAGAGATGTTAAGTTATTCAGGAGTTAGAAAGGAGGGTGGTTTGTGGGTTTTTGGTTTGCTTGTTGCTTACACTTTGGTTTGAGTAGAGTGTATTTAATACAAATGCTTAACCTGAGGGACAGAGGGAAGTTCTAGAAAGGCCTTAAATAAAGTTTTAACACCTCACTCCTTGAGTGAATAGCCGGGACAAAGATCAGGAAGCGCCTGAGGTCCTCTGTATAAAATGGAGAAGACCAGGCTTGGTGTTCCTGGTACTTCTGAGGAGTGCCTCTTTGCTTGAAAGCAAACAACCCAAAATTTGGGATAGGACCAAGGTAATGAGGAGAAACTGTTCTGAACATCTTCCTTATGTTTAAAATGAGGTGAATTAGAGTAAAGACTGCCAAATCTACTGCTTCCTGGCTTCCATAGCCTCTCTTCGGGCAAGCGGTGAAATATTTCTACTCTGTACTAGACAGGACCGAAGGGATGTTCTGTTGCTGACCTAACTGCAACATCCCATCAAAAATAATGAGCTTCACTTCAGAGAATATGGTCGGGCCAAAAATGCCCAACATATTCAGGAGATGGGAAGCATCTGTGAGGCAGTTGCACACAGAGGGGTTCAAGGGTGTGTAGTGGGATAACTGCTGGGTTGTTACCATTTAGCACCTAAGCTGTAAAGGATGTGAGACAGTTAAGGTGTGCTACGGAAAGGCATTTAACACTGCAGGAGGAGAGGAGTTCCTGAGACACCCTTTACTGGAGTGCATCCAACTCTTTATAACTCTCAGCACATTCAGAAAGTAAAACAGTGTTGATAGAGTGGAGAGAGTTAGGTTAAAAGCAATGTAAATCATTATATCTGGGAAGGAGAGAAGAGAGCAGAGTATTTAGCTAAAAATTGAAGGAGGAGTTGGTTACAGAGTGAAGTTCAAGCACAACCACAGTCATGGATGAGTTGGAAGTGGAAAGATGAGATCCAGCGAGACTAATCTAGTAATACTTCTCCCCCAAATCCAGAGCTGTCTTGGTAAGACAGTTGGTTGATCACTTGAAGCGCTAAGAAGTGGCTCCTTATTTTCTGAAGCCCCAACTACAGCCCTAAGAAACTGCAGGAAAGATTTAGGAATTGGGATTAGAAAAAACTATGACTCAGACACCACTAAATAACTGAGCTTTTTATAAGCCTACTTTCCGAAATTTCACTCTGAACCAAGTTGCTGTGCTTATATTGGCCACATTCCCCCAAATCTCCCCTTTCCTTTCTGTTTAGCTGATTTCCTACCATCAAACCCCTTAAATAATACAGGAAGCACGGTGTCTTGCAGTTGATACAAGTCCTGCAAACAGATCACTGTCGCCATATATGTATTTCCCTTTTCCCTCACGTCTGCTGCCTTCCTAGCGTCTCTGAATACAAGGCAGGGAGTCCTTTCCTTACAGAACCTCGAATACCTTTCATAAACACCTCCGGCGAGCTCCATAACAATGTGTGCCTCGCTGTTACTCAATAACAAGGGAGAAAAAATAACCATGTGGGGAAAAGTTGTATGAGAAGAAGTTAAGGAGGAGTGCATCTAATTCAGATACGTGGGAAGACTTCCTGACATTAAGCTCCTTCAGTCCTATAAAGAGCTTCAGGGAAGTAACGATTACCTTGCTGATGAATAGTCCAGCGAAAGCTCTGGGGTTGTAAGGCGTTGGCAGGAAATGGGCTGGATGATGTAATACAAATTCCTTTCATGTTTGAGTCCTCTGATTTGAGCAATTTCTCATCTCTGCTTGGGGTTAAAGAGAGGAGATGTGAGTCATCCTTCTTGGGAGAGGACCAGGAGACTGCTTTTTCTCCTGCGATGTACTTTTTGACCGTTGAAGTCGTTACCCGATGTCTGCAAGAGTCTTGGAGACTCCCAAGCCCCTCAGTCATTTTGGCAAGAGGGACAGCATCTTGTTTCTATTTCCCCTTCTGAAATTATAGGAGTGCTAGAGAGTGTGGCATGTGTGTTAGTAGTAGTCTATAAAATGATCTGTTGAAGGACCAAAACCAAATGGTGTAGAGAAAACAGCCTGTTGATGGGTATTATATCCTACTGAGGATGTGAAGGTGGCTATTCTGGGTCAGACAGAAGGTCTCTGCCTTCCAGTGTTCTGGCTTTGACAGTGTCTAATAGCAAGTACTTCAAGCAGAGGGAGCAGTGCCAAGATTTGGTGATACTTCCCCTCCTCTGTACTCTTGAAGCAATCCTGTGGCTTTGGGATTTCCTGGCCATAGATTTTTTTAATTTTTTTTTAAGTCACCTGTGATAGTTTTTTCTTTATTGAATTTCTCTAAATGGTTTTTGAGCCCATCTAAATCTTTGGTATCCGCAACATCACGTGGCAACGAGTCTCCCGCTTTAGGTAATGTTTTATGGGGAAAAAGTTCTTGTGTGCACAGCTAACTTGAAACCAAAGTGGTTTTAAAGCTCTCAGGTGAGGGGGGCTTGGGGTCCTCAGCTTGCACAGCTGCACTGTTGTTGCACGGGTGAGCATTTTCTTCAATAGCTGGAAGGAAAAAGCCCAAACCCAAACCAGACAAACAAAAGCAAATTTAAGTAGTTTGTGTGCATTTAGTATATTTTTTTTTTCCTGAAGGATTATAATACGTTTGCAAAAGTTATTTCTAGATGCCCGTAAATGCACGTGCATGTTGCTGACGGGCACGTGGGCCTTTTGAAACGCGCTGCTGCAGCGTGGCGGGGGGCTCAGCGGGCCGGTTTTGGCCTTCGTGTCCTTCCCTGGTGCACCCGGGAGAGCCCGGGGCGGAGGAGGGAGGAGCGGGGGGCAAGTGTGGCTGCGTGGGGGAGCCGCGCTGGGGCACGGCCGGGGCCGGCCGCCCAGCGGGGCCGGGGCCGCTCTGGCGGCGGGCTGCCAGGAGAGGGCAGCCGGCGCACGGCCAGCGCTCGCCGCCCCGCCCCGCCGGCGCTGGGGCCCGGCCCGGGGCGCGGTGCGGGGCGGCCGCTTCTCCTTCCTCCCCGCAGCGTGCCTCTGGGCTGTCCCCTGGCATAAGCCTCTGGCCGTCGCCGTCGGGCGGGAAGAGCTAAAGCCGTAGGGAGAGAGGGGCAAGAGGATTCGGCCTCTTGCGCCCCGCAAGCATTTGGGGGTGACTTCTCTAAGTTTCTGGGACGACCGTCCTCGGCAAGGGGAGTTTTGTTTTGAGGGCTGGGGAGAGGATGTGTCACTGCCTGAACCCAGCACGGGGGGGCATCCAGGGAGGGCTGAGACAGGCCCTGCCACCCCTCCACGGGGCCTGCTGAGGGATTTGATTCTTCGAAGAGGCACGGAGGAAAAGGTTTTCGTAATGCAAGTCTGTGTTCCAAAATGTCTCAGGCGTGAGCAGAGTGGAGATACGGGAGGGATGTTTGATGCGGGAGTGCTGGTAACAGAGAGTTGCTTTCAGAGGGAACCCTGAGCAGGCAGTCTCTAGTGCTTCCCTGGCTTCCAGCATGCTCTTGGCCCAAGCTCGTTTTATCAAAAGGCACGTGTGCTGCACAGCACTGCTGCTGCTTAGAGGGCAGTGCAAGATGCACGCATGCTTATGGTGAGGGTTCAGGGATGTCCTCCTTCAGGCCCGTAGAGCTTGTGCTTGAGTGATCAGTTGTCTCCAGTGTGTATTCTGCATATCATGAAATCTCACAGCTTTCAAGTGAATGAAGGGAGTATGTGTGTGTGAATAAATATTATTCTTCCACCCCAACTTTTTTTTTTTTTTTTTAAAGGAGGCTAGAGATCCCAAGAAATAGAGCTGGTCAGTGTAGTTACAGAACCTGGAAAGATGCTGAAAAAGATCAGATGCTTATGGTCAGATCCTTTGCTAAAGGAAATTAAGGCAACAACAGACATACATTGCTAATTTTTAAGGACCAATCATGTCAGAACAACTTAATTTTTTCCTCTGGCACGGCAGCAGGCCTGGCAGATGGAGAAAGCCTACTGATTTTGGACCTAGTCCTGCATGACCTTTACATAAACTAGTCAAAAGAAAGGTGAAATTAAGAAGGGGCTGAGCACCTCGTTGGAAAACTGTATTTAGAGCCATTATGTCATGCTTTTCTCTGTGTGTGTGATCTGGAGTCTTAACATGGTCTGCCCTGACTGCTCTGCTCTTTTGTACTGTTCATCAAACATCAGGGTAATGAAAGAGTGACTGGATATATGTATGTGGAGGGGCTGGCAGCCTTTGGAAAGTAGGATTAGGTGTCAGAAAGATCACAGTAAATTGCAGAAATGGCCTGAAATCCAACAATGTGAAATTAAACAAAACCAAGCTGTATTAACAAAAGGAACTGTATATGCAATATAAAATGGAGAATAGCTGGCTAAGCAGTAATATCGAAGGAGAGATCTGGGGTAACAGGAGATAACAACCTGAGTATGTGGTGCTGTTTTTTGTGATCTTGAAAACCTGGAATGTTCCAAGTGTGTAAAGTAATTGCAGAAGGTAGTTATTCTTCAGAGCTCAGCACAATGAGCGGAGCACTGTACCTAGTTGTAGGCACTTCAGGGAAGATACGGATGGAATCTAGAAAAAGACTGGGGAAGAACAAGAAAAGGAGGCTCAGAGAGCCTGACATAGGAGGAAATTATTGAGCTCCTTCCTTCTTTAAAAAAAGGAGTAGAGAAGTATGGTGGATGGGGATTGATTATTTACTATGTCCACTGAAGGCAGCTTAATTTGCATCAAGGAAGGCTTAAATTGGATATTATGGGGTAAAACAACATTTCTGATTTAATGTAGTGAAGCACTGGAATGGTAATTTAGGGGACCGGAGTTCCTGTTTCTAGGAGTCTGTAATAACAAGTTAGGCAATTCCTGATGGATGTTTGTCTAAACATGCTCTGTGCTGCCTCTGAGCACGGAGGACCTCTTGCCTCCCCTGCCCTGTACTTGTGTTATTCTGTGACAGTCAAAAGCCAGTTGTTACCATCTACATAATTCCACAGCCGTATGACTGCTGTTGTCTTGGGCCTTTCTCTTTTTTGTGTGTCTAAATTGTAAGATAGGAAGCTCCTCTGCTCCTGTATGATCTTAAAAGTGCCAGAGATCCTTTCTTTGTGACAGCTGCTTCATAGCTCTGTTTCTTCCTGAGTGCTTATTACTCAAAGGGTGCGGGGTGTTCAGCATCTCTGAGTCAGTCCTTCCCTTTGTCTCATAGTAATAACAGGTATCATGTATGAACCTTGGAGTGTTTGATATCTTGATTTCCCTTTAAGCTCTCTGGCCAGATTGCCATTTCAAGTGTGCTTAGAGGAGAGGTTTTTTGGCTTGTTTGGTTGTTTTTTTTTTTTTTTTTAATAAATTAGCATAAACAAACACCTCCTTGCTACCCTATCTGCAACTCCCCTTGCATGAAGAAGGGACTGAGAGAATTCAGCAGGAGCATTTCCTCAGTCTGGGCAGGGAGCGTGCTTCTGCCTGCTTGCTGTTGGGATCTGCTGTGGGAGGGCAGCCTGTGTGCGTTACGCGAAGTACGGTAACTGCTTCACTGCCCCGCTTGTGCCGGCCGCTTCTGCAGGACCCTGAGTAAATGAATGGGATCGCTTTCTGTTCTGCTGACTTCTCCTGCATGGTGAGTGAGCAGCTCTGCATTGGCTGGGGAAGGATGCTGCGTGCAAGCAGACTACCTCAGCAAGCTACGCAGATGCTCCTGAGAATAGCTGGTGGATAGAAGATGGTTTCATTCTTCTCGATATTAAGGGAGAGGTATTTCCAGCAGTAGCATAATGTTGCTCGGAGCAGGCATTTGCCAGATGGTTTCAGCTCCCCCGAGGCTTTGGGATGTGAAAGGGAAAGGGCCAGGAACACACTTTTGATTCATTCCATTAGTAGATTAATTGGCACTGTCCTGGCTTAATAAGTCTCTTAGATTTCCCAGTGGAAATGGCACATGTAATTCTGCCCAGGTCACGCTCTGCACACCTGTGTTGAAGCTTTCACAGTAAGAAGCTATGCTGCTGCAGGCAACATCTGCAGAACAAGATGTTGGGGGGGCAGTTTTTTTGGTGGGGGGAGAGGTGAGAGAAAATCTTTTTAATAAGTGCTGTTAAATAATGCTAGTGGAATGAGATGGCTTGTGAGAACATGCTTGAATTCTTCTGCCATTTTGGTGGGGGGTGTATTTAAAAATCTTGCAGTGGTAGTTTGATGTTATGAAGCTTCTTTTTTTTTTCCCCTCTCCATTCTGTATTAATTGCCGGCTAGATTGCGTTTTCCAGGAAGTCTGTGATTAGAGGACAAGGGTGCTCTTCCTGATAAAGGTCAGAGGCTGCTGTCTCGAGAGGCTGGCGATAAAATGAAGAGAACAGTCTCACCGATTTTAGCTGAAAACCTGAGCAGATGTTGTGCTGCTATTTACTTGGGGGGGCTGTCCCCCATGACCTGTCTCTTCCCGCCCCTCTTTCCGAGGGCCAGCCAATTGTTGGGGAGTGGATTTAGTTGCTGCTGCCACCCACACAGCAGAAGGTTTGTAGCTCTTAGCAGTTTTTGCAGGAATCTATGTGTTTAACTCTTTTGGTGCCTGTGGATTGTGGTAAGCTGTGCTCTGATGTCACGGCAGTGCTGAGCTGTGCTTGCTGATAGGCCTAATAAAGGTTTACTGGTAGGATTGTATCTGATGAGGTGTGCTGAAATTCCTTCACAGTTGGATTTTAATGAGGAGAGACTTCAGGTACTGCCAGCAAACACATCCTCCTTGCCTCTTCTGGTCCATTGTTCACCTAATACACCTGGAGAGCATGGGCTACCCTTTCTTACAGGTCAAGAGGACAGCAGTGGCTAACGTTGGCAACAGTTTGATAGTCGTCTCTATCTCTGGGGCACCTGTCACCCTGGCTCCTTGCCCATGGTCTCCCTAAGCTAAAACAGTGCTCCTCAATTCCAAGTGCTTGGAGAACATCTTGTTTTCCAACCATTTATGGCATCAGCTCCAATCCTTTGCAGGGTCTGGAGAAAGACTGACAGGGGCCAAAGGAGTAAATGTCATGAGACGCCGGAGCTTTGTGTTGAAAGCTGAGATAGAGATATTTCACATCCCGCGGTATATGTAGCCGGATTTAGGCTCTTTGGTATTTCCAGTAGAATGGCATTTCAGAACTGGGAGCTGAACTCTGACAGCAGCCTTGTCCCCAGTTGCTGCCAACTTCACCCCAGACAGAGAACTGCTGTATTTCTTGGAGCAGCTGCTGCTGTGGAGCAGAGCATGGGAAGAGTGCTAGTCTCTGAAATAATTTGAAATATACTGGCACAATAGATAGATAGAGCCAGCCCTCTGAATTTCACTCAAGAATTAATCCAATCACTGTGTAATATGTTCTTACTGGTCTATCCTACCTAAAGGGCAAACTTAACTACATTAGGCACAATTTGGAGCATTTGATTTCCTTCAGACTTAGAATTAGGATACAGTTGACTATCATGTACATATTTCGAGGTTTCTGGGCGTCTCTAATCCAGTTTGTAGTGACATTAGCATTAGATAACCATAGCAGGGCCTTTATCTGAAAGGAAACATGCATTCTTCACGACACACAAGGATGGAAAAAGATTGTTGTGGTCACTTGCTTTCTGGGAATTTGGGAATGGTGAGGAATTCCATATATTGTTGCTGGTTGCTTTGTTACCAAAGTGAGTAGCTTCTCTAGCAGGTACAGCAGTTGTCAGACAGTATGGCTACACTTCAAAGCTTAAATTTGAATTAAGATGAGAATGTATTGCATAGGACCTGGGGCACAATAACTGCACATGTTGACTGGCCATAGTTACTTCATACCATTCATCTCATCTAAACCGAACGTGAGGGAGCTGCTACTCATTCAATTTGTCTGTCTTAGAAAGGGATTGGAAGAGTAAGGAAGTTGCAATCAATCTCTAATGGAAGAGTCTAATTTTGCCAGGATTTGATCAGAAAAAGCATCAGAATGGAATTTACCGTACTGTAATTTTTTTTTTTTTGTCATGGCAGGGTGTGGGGAAAAGAAGGGAAGGTGGAACAGCCTTAATACGAGCTCAGCTGAAGGTGTTTGAGGGTCACAGTATGTTTGTACCCCACAGACTGCAGTGATGCTGGAGACCAGATCTATATCTGGTCTGCTCCTATGAGAGCCAAAATCCTCCTGATTCGAGTACGTCAGTTGACACAAGTGCCAAGAAATACATCTGAATTTGTTGGAACATCCCATGTTACAAACTCTGGGTGTTTCCAGTACTCACTGCATGTGAGATCTGCAGAAGGGCAAAATGCCCTATTAAAACATGCAGGTACGTATCTATCCGCATGCCTTCTTAGAAGTCCTGTATTAAATATATACACTAAAAAGACTTGGAAGAATGGACTATCTTTTGCTTAAAAAGCAGGAAACAAGTAGTGTGGTTAGTCTTTACCTACACACACTTTTCTAAATTGTCTTATGCTCATAATTCCCTGAGGAGCCAGTCAGATGGAGGCAGCTGTTTGCTGCAGCCATGAAAATAATCCAGCTAGATGGTGGTGGCGCAGGTATGGTTAAGGACCGCTTTGCTCAGGATGAGATCAGCAGCAGAATTGCTTTTCTGACAACTGACCTTTGCTGATCATTGTGAATTGAAGTTGGGGATATTGTATTTTATAACTAAATTTTTCCAGTAGCATTTCTGTCCTCTGGAAATCTTCCTCTATATTTTATATCTATTTATGCCTCTTGTCTTATGCTTTATTAATGCCTTTTACATTTGAACAGTCTGCTGTTCCCTTATGTGGTTTGACAACAGCCAATACCCGTGTTGAAATATTTTGCTTTTAGTTCTGTTAATGGCGATTTCGCCTACATTTTCTTACTAGCGTTATGTAATGGAAGTATCTGCAGTCCCCTGACACGCGTGTTTGGTCTCTTTCCACCCACCCTTACTTATCACAGGCTGATGCTGTGTTCCACCAAAGTCTTTTAGCAATTTAGTTTTGTCGTTTCTCAGGAGATGTCATTCAGTGTTTATCGGTGTTACCTCTTCATTAGCTGGAGTCATTCCTTTCTTCTTTGCTGATTATATACTTGTGCCATTTCTCATACTGAAGCTGTATTTCAGGCATTCAGCTAACACAAACATCACAGATTTAAGATATTTTGTCTTCATTAGGTACATAAGGCTTCTAGGTAATGTCGCAGATTATTTTTCTTCTCAGAGGGTCAAATGAAAGAATGTTATTTGAATAAAAGAAGAAATAAAGCAGCTGTGACAATAAGAATAAAAAAATGTGCACAATGTAGTATTTGTTAAGCTGATTTCTTCCCTCTCATAGGTGTGTTTGCAGTCTAGTTCTGGGGTTCATTAGTCTTTGAGTCTTTCTGAGTTGGAGAGAATGCATTTTATACTCTTAAAAAGGGATGTTAAAACCTGGTCTTCAAACCAAGTGGTACAGGATAGAATTTTACTCCTGTCTCTAGCAACTTTACTATCCCAGGATTTCTAAACTGCTTTCTATGCCGTAGTAAATTAGATCCCAGCAGTACAGGGCCTATGTAGATAAATACAGTAGCCATTATACCCTGATATAGTTGTATTGCCTAGGAAATTACTACTGTTACTGAAAAGGAATTTGCTCGGGGCAAGAGGGTATCCATTACTTCCTGAATAACTCGCTAACATTGTTAACCTTCCTTTGCACAAATAAGCCAGGAGGAGTCCCTTTCTGCAGGATGGTGGTGGTCTCCGCCTGTATTCCACTTTATCAGCAGCACGCCTAAGCCAAAGTTTCAKTGTATTAATAAACCCCTGTGTGGTCCAGGGAAGAGAGCTATGCCGTCTTCTCCTTTCTCCACTGTTCCAATATTCTCATCTTCATATCCTTTCTTAATTTGCTGGGTTGTTGCTGTGCTGATGAATCGCTGATGCAGTACAGCCACTTGACATGATAAGCATGGAGACAAAAAAATGGCGTAATGATGCTGTAGCTCCATTGGTGAGGTATTTGAAGCAGTTTCTCTCTTGCCACCTGACGTCTCACACCTTGAATAGGATAACACTTGAACGCCATCAGTTCATCCTTTGGTATAGCTTCCCTTGTGGACTATAAAGAGGTGAGTTGTTGAGGTAGGAGCTGAGTTGGTTTTGGTATTTATGGCTTCCTCTTCAAAATCCACAACCAAATAAATATCCTCTTTAGCACTGACAAATAAGTCTAGGGCATAGAGAATCTTTCTGCCCTTTATCTGTTCAATTGGATATTGTACTCCTGATCTGACACTGAAAATAGACTTTTGCTGGAGTTTCATGCTATGTAATACTTGCTGCTACTTCATGGAAAAAGTGAAGGGAGATCAAACTGTTCTCTGGACATTACTAGGGAAGATATTAAGGCAGCTATTAGTTAACTAAACTTTAAAAAACCAAAGATTTTAAATACCAGTGTTAGAGCCTATTCTGATCCCCTCTTACAAGTATCTAAATATATTTGCTGTATGCCAATTCAGTATGGACTTCAGACTAGATCCAGGTGTGGCAGAATGGAGAAGATACAGCTTGAAAATCAAGCCTGGGGTGGCAACACAGCTGCAGAGATGCTTTTTCTTCTGCAGACCTTAAGCTTGTTAGCTTCTCCTCAGAAGGTGTTGGAGGATTGCAGACTTCACTCCTGTTCTGCCATAGTAAGGCTGACAGGTGTAATTCATGGAAATTCCCACTTGGCTGCCCAAACTCATGTTTGCTATATCCTGGGAGCAGTTGCGTCACCATTTTGTTTCTGCAGATGAATGCCCAAACCACTATACCGCAGCTGTAAGAATACCTTACATACAAATGTTTGCATGATCTTGAATGTTTAACTTCAAATTCTCTGGCTTCACAATTTAGTTTTGTTGATTGGGTGTTCTTCGTTTTAATTTAAAAGTGGATTTTTGTCTGGGAACATATTTTCAGCAATGTACCTTTTCTAGTTACTGAGCTTATTGCGGTTCTCTTGAAGGATTGACAGTGCCTTCCAGAATAGCGCTCTTGAGCGTACTTGTGAGGAAAGGAAAATCCCAAAGTCTAAAAAGCTTTTCTTAGTACCCGTTCTTTTTTTTTTTTTTTTTTTTTTTTTTTTTGTACTTGAATGATAAGCCTGTGAATTGAGACCTTCTGAAGTTTATTTAAAGACTTAATTACTATGTGAAGTCAGTAGCAGGACAGTCCCTGAAAATTGTTGGGTTTGTTTGCATGTCAAGGTGTTTTATTGTTTCAGGCTTTCTGCTTTTTGTGGAAGATAAACTAGCCCTTGATAGTTTGCTTTTAAATAAGTAATCTCTTTTCAGAAGCCTCTTGCTGCGTAGCTGAACCATACCTGCAGGAGAGAGAATAGGGAATCCAGTTTTCCAGTAATAAAATGGGTTGCTCTATAACAAAATGGCTTTTTTTTTTTTTTTAATATGCCAATGTTTGGCTTATTTGCTTGGCAAAACATCTAAAAGGGATTGTGGTATTTTTCTGGGTGATTTATTGTATGCACTTTGTTATTCTTCTTGCTTCCTTTCACAAGCAGGATAATGCAGAAAGAGGCTTCCTGGAGTCCTTTTGGATGTTGAGAAGAAATCTACCTTGTGGTTCAGAAATTCTAATAATCAGAGATAATGCCAGGATCCTGAGTGGAGGGAGTCTTCGCAAATGAGCAGTACTCTGCCACCAGGGTAGTCTCCAGCAGCACCCAAAGGAGTAAACCAACCTCAAAGAAGATCCTCTTATCTCCATAGGAACTGCATGTGTGCCCAGGGCTGCCTTCTGTGCCTCTCCCCAGATAGCTCCCAGCCCCGTCTCTAATCTTCTTTATAAAAAACAAAACAACAAACAAAACAAAGACCAACAAACCAAATAAAAAAAACCAAGACACAAGGCATACCCAAACCCCACAACTAGCGGGAGTCTGATTCCCCTGTTCTCTTGCTGGGGCATTCTGGCGGAATTAGGTAAGCTGTAGAAAGCAGCCATTGAGTCAGAGGAATTTCCCTCTGAGCGCCGCAGAGCATGTCTTCCTTCCCATCTCCAGTCAGACCTTTTGTAGATGGTCCTTGAAGTGTTTATCATGGTGGGACCATGATCGAGCCTTCATCCTCAGTCAGAATCCAGCTTCTGCATAAAATGTGAAAGCTCGGTCTGGCTCTTGGCTGTGAGAGCAACTGGGTTCCTTTAGTTTGAAATGAAATTTCCCTCTTCAGCCTGCCCCAAACTCAGAGCACCTCCCCTCCCACTTTTCAGCCAAGGAAGACTGCACAGTGAAGAGGAGCACATAGAATCAATAGCACTTATAAACCGTAAAATAATTTAATCTTATTTTAGAGTTCAGGCTGGTTTTAAAAACTATTTTACAGTTTTGTTTTACAGGAGAGGTTGCCAGGAAGCCTTATTAAACATCAGGAGTAGATATTTTTATGATCAGTATTTTTCATTTATGTATCTGAACAGTCTCCCAGATGCGTTCAGGTGCACAATTTAACTTGCGCTCCCCTACTTGAGGCCTTCCACCTGCATCTTTGTTCTGCAAACCTCCCATTATCAGACCCCACTTCATTTTTCGCTTTGCTCAGCATTGGGGTGTTATTTTAGTGCTCATTAGTGGAAGCGTTCCAACCTGGATGCTTGTAGGAAAATTCAGATGCTGAGAAAATTAGTATTGGTGGCTTCACTGGTAGCACTGCTTTCCTGATGCAGTCTTCTGGTGTTGACAGAGGTATAATCTTTTGGCCGAGCTTAGCTAACAGCCGCAGGGCTTTAATAATACGGGCTCCAACAAACACCTGCATTTGGGGCTGTCATTGCATCACGGTTGTACTTTTAGCCTTACAGCAGGTTTAATGTTAGTACTGTTGTTAGGGCCTATTGGAGCTGCAAATGCAGATCATGCTGTTTGATGCAGACTGCAGGCCTTTCCGAGCGTCCACACCTGAATATGTTCACAGCTGTAGTTTGGTTAAAACCCACTTGTTATCTGGTTACATCCCTTCTGTTTGTAAGCTCAAGTTAGATAAGAGGAAGACAGTGCTGTTTGTTGGGTAGCTGTTGGAACATCTTCCTTAGTTACTGCTGGAATGGAAAGCATTTCATTATCGCAGACTGCAACAGCTGACTTTTCTCCAAATATAGAACAGAAATAAGTATTGAATTCTTTAGCTCTTTCTTCAGTATTGGGGATGTTTCTACCTTTTCCCCACAGTAGCAGGTCAACGCTATTGCTGGGGTTGCTATTCTTGAGAAGCTTTGAAAAATTCATTATCGTCTTCCAGCTCTGGCTGTGGATTTCACCTCCTGTCGTTAGGACCCCCTTGTAAATTTTTTCTCCCCTTCCCAATTTCCTTCTCTCAGCTTTTATTTTTTTCACTTGCTAGAATATACACAAGTGTGTGTGTGTATTAAAAAAAAAAAGTGTTCAAGTTATGGGGATGTGACAGGGAAGCCCGAAGCCCAATAAGCAATCTTTCCAGGAAAAATATGCCAATGTACCTCTGGTCCCACTCAAGTGCCGAGTATGTATGTAGATACACTGGCTTGGTCTCTGTTCTCCTTCCACATACCCAAATGTGATTGTCACAATCATTTTTACCTAAGCTACTGCTAATTTCTATTTTTACGATTGGTTGCTCTTTTCTGTCAAGATGAAAACTAATATGGAATTGCTCGTTTTCAATGTAACACTTCTTGAACTAAGAAATTGTTTTCTGTAATTCAGAAATTTCGAGGGCGTTCCTTGGCGTTAGCCCCCCGACGCCTCCTGCAAGTGTCGCTCTGTTTGAAATTCCTGGTGATCAGATGGGTTTTTTCCTCCGTTATGAAGAGGTGCTTAGCTAGCCACTCATCCTGCATGCTATCTAATGTGATTTCAGTAGTGTGTAGCAGACACACCAGCTCGTACCCTGTCTTGAGCTTTATCTGCTAGAATGTTAATCCACGCGCATTTGAAATCATATGCCTCTGAGACACAATCAGCTAGAAACAGATAACGTCAGTTTGAAACTGTGCCATACCTACTCTGCGTTTGCCCACTCAGATCTTTCCTAAATAGGTTAGAACTTTTTGTAAATTATTTTTTAAGCATTTGACTTATTTGAAACTTACATACCAGCAGTATTTTTGGGTTGAATTTATGCACATAACTGAGCAGCCACAATTATTCTGATATGCAATTAAGGCTTTTGATACTGGTACAGAAGCAGGTAGGTGTTTTTTTCCTGTTTTACCAGTGCCGCTTATTTTGCCAAATACCTTGATACAATATTAAATAGGTGATTAGTTGCTCCCTTTTTCTTCTTCCCCCTTTTGTTACTTGCTAATACCTTCCTTACCTCTCTAACAAGCATTAATATCTTTGCAGACTGCTTTCTTCCCCTTTCACTTCGATTTACACAGCAGCCTCCCATCAGAGAAGAGGGACCAATGTTTCACTAGGCTACAGCTCTCTGAACATTTCTCTCTTAGCCTGGTATATATTAATTTAAAAATCTTTTTCTCTCTGCTTTTAATCCTTTTTGAGACAGGAAAGATCCCTAAGAGATCATGTGTATTTTCACACACAGCAGCCTTCGAAGTTCCCTGACATATATCCTGTAAAGTGCTGCTGTTAGGATTAAGACAAAGCATTTGCAGGAGATCCTAGCTACCTGTTTCAGAAGCCTGTCTTAGTCATGTCTGTCTTTGTTTTTCTGGAATTAGACTCATTAACATACTGTTGTCCTCTTGCTACTTACAGAATATTTCGTGTTTTCTTAGGATAAATTTTCCAGAAAAAAACACATCTTCTATTGATATCTTTTACACACCAGGTAATGTAGTTGAAAATCTATATAATCTTGAATAAAAGCTTAAAGAAGGCCTTGTAGCTCATCTGGTTCTTTCTCTCCCCACATAATTATATCGGCCAAGTAAATCTTTTTCTTGCTTATAATCTGAGGTTAACATGGTTACCCCACTGCCATCAGTACTGTCTGCAACTGTGGATAGTCTCGGGCGTACACTTCATATTCTTAGTGTTAGTTTGAACCTCTGGGCAGCAGCAGCTCTGTTGGACCAGGGCAGTGGTGCCTCTAGAGGCATCCCGCAGCAGCGTTTTCTGACCGGTCGGGTACTCCTCTCACTGCTTGAGAATATTGAGTGTTGAGAAACCTGCTCTTGAAGTTCATACAAAAGTGCTCCAGGATGAGGGTATTTCGTCATCAGAAGTCTGCTGCTTTCAGTAATCTTCCCATATACCTTCCATGGAGAGGTGGTCGCCTAGTAGCAACAGTGGCAGATGAATTTCAAGCCCGTATTTGGATGATTCAAGGAGGATTCATAGGTCTTACTTTGCTTTCGAGGTTGAATGTGACCTGTCCAGCTGTGGAGCTGCTGGGATGATTTGTAATGAGTCTCAGTTGCTGAAATTAAAGAACAGCCTTGTTCTGAAAGTTTTTCTTTTCTGTCCTGTGGAAGAGTAGCCTAAAGGATGAAAGAGCCTGGGGAAGAAGGGGAGAATTTTTTTTCCTTTTTTTTTTTTCCATTTATTTTTTTTTTATTTGGAGCTTGTTGGTCCCTCTTCAGCTCAGTTTTAAGCACTCATCTTTTTCAAGCCTTTTATGGAAATACATATGAAGTAGGATTTATTTGGGTTTGCTCACCTAGTCCACATGTCTTCTCACTTTCTTCTCTGCATACAGGGAATCTCAGCTTTCATTAAAATGATGGTAAGATCATTTTTGGATCAGGATTCTGGATCAGAAGAAAACCTTGAAAATGCTGTCAAGGTTATTTGGCGCAGAAGCGTCTGCCTGAATCTGCAGGCTGGCTGAACTAGTAGCTACCACTGGTGCGACCCTGCTGCTGAAATGTGAACTGAAGCATCTAACTATGATGCAAATGTCAGCATTGCTGCTGTTTCACTCCTCTCGGAGCATTTGAGAACAGGTTTATGGATCACATGCTTCGCTCTTTGGAGAATGTGGTGCATAGGCTTTGGTGCAGTAAGTGATTTTTAGGAACATTGCTTTTCACCCTCTTGACCTGACCTGTCATGCCAAAAGCCGAGAGCAGATGGGAGTCTCGAGAGATGCTGCAGTTGGAACAACCCTGTGACATCTGAGCTTCCTGAATCGAGGCTCCTTCCCCTGCGCAGCAGGGCTTGGATTTTCCGGGCTGGAAAGCCCAGCGGCTTCCTGCCTGTCTCTAATGTGTGTGTCCCCACGGCTGCTATATCCTGGTCACGATGATAAGCCTTTTCTCTAGTTTCTTATGCAGGACCGGAACGACAGTCATGCATTTCCTCAGCATCCCATGTGTTTGCGCCTGTACCTGGGACAAGCCTGGCCCGGGGTACGTTTGTGGCCTGCTGAAGGTGAGGGGAGCCAGGGGAGCCAGGGGAGCACAGAGCACGCCTGGGATGTCTGCGCTCGCTGTGACGGGGGGCACATCAGTTTGTTGCCCCACGTAGATAGGGCTTGACTTGTGGGTGGAGTGCGGCAGGCCACATGGCTGCTTGCTTTGCTCCGAGCCTGCTGGATTGCATTTAAGTAATCTATAAGTAAAGGGAGTAGAGGTGATACGTGAAAGAGCACCATTTCTGTATCTTTGGCTGAGATAAAAATATTTCTTCAAAACTCATTTCCAAGGAGACCAGTGTCTCAATGAAAACATGATTTTTTTTTTTTTCTTATATTTTTCCCTTGTTTGAGGAGAGGCCAATTTTTACTTAGCATTTGGAGCCCAGCGAGGGAAGTCGATTCTTCATTTTGAGGTGGGAAGGGGGCGAGAAACCCGTTTTCCTAGTTTGGAAGAGTGGTTTAACTGATTAATGAGATGAGAGGTGACACTTGTCCTGTGGCATCGGGCGTGGGGGATGGGACGAGGATTCGCTTGTGCGGGGAAGGGCGTGCTGGAGCTTGTCGAGGTAGCTGGGGCAAGAGTGTCTTTTGCTCAGCGCGCCTTTGCTGGGGCTGCCGCCCCACCGGCAGAGCTCTGCACACCTGGAACCGGAGAGCGGGCTGGGAGCGCAAGGCGACAAGAGGGCGCTTGCCCCAGTCAGACTTGGGGGGAAGCTCCCTCCGGGCAAGTGGGAACCCGATACACTCGGAGGAACTGGAGCCAGCTGCTGCTTTCCCTTTAGCAATATGCAAGTCTGTAAAATACTCACGCACAGCCACCTGCGAAAGCAGATTAACCCCTTTATCTGTGAGTCGCTTCTCTTCCCCAGCTCACACTGACAGTGGTTCTTTCTCCTGCGGGATCTCCAGGGTGGCTGGCACACCGCAGATTTTCTCCTTAGCTTCAGGATCCCAGTGGTTGTGCTTCTCGGTGCCTGTCAGTGGCTAATGATTAAATAAATACAGCTACTGAAATGTGACTGAATTTTGGGTGTTGACTGATGGGGTAGATGAAGATGTGCAGAACCTGGCTATAGCACGTGCATGGCTCCTGCGTATGCAGATGACTCCTGGAGAAGCAATTAGAGGGGTGGGGGGGAATGGGTCCTCACCCCCAGTGACCTTGGAGGACAACGCTCTGCCTCATTCATGTCTAAAGATCCCTCTTCTAAAGTAAGCACGCTCTGGTGCTGGGAGCAGGGCGCCGGGCTGCATTTATTACTAACCCCACCCATCCCTGCCTCTTGCAAGAATCTTGTGAGGCCGAGATTGTGTTTTTAGAAGCAGAATGACAGAGAGAAATTCCCTGGAGGCG
Organism: Oceanodroma leucorhoa; assembly: GCA_030449065.1. Taxonomy (NCBI): domain Eukaryota; kingdom Metazoa; phylum Chordata; class Aves; order Procellariiformes; genus Oceanodroma; species Oceanodroma leucorhoa. Next base: position 2,443,857 of record JASVER010000071.1, on the reverse strand, counting down.
AATGCAGAGTGTGTGCTGTGCACGCCAGTACAGACACACGGGGCTGGGAACTCCCAGGGAGAGATTAAGTACGAGAGAAGAGCGCAGAGCAGCCAGAGCTGGAGGAGGGGGCTGGACGAGGCGAGACGTTTTCTAAGCCTCAAACTGAGCCGTTCGGATTTTTTTTTTCTTTAAAAAAAAAACCAACAAAACAAAACAAACCCAAAAACCACCAAACCCTCAACCAACCTCGGTCTCAACAATCTTACTGAAGTGCCTGCTGCGTTGCCGGATCATCTCACTGCTGGGTTTGAAGGACCCAAGCTAACATGATGTACCTCTGGGTGAGTAGAGAAGCGTGTGTGAGGGCTTGCACACTTTGCACATATAAGGAATGGAAAGCTGAAGGACTCTGCACTAATGTGAGTGGCCTTTGCCATTGGGCTTAGCTCTCTGCAGCCTCTACACGCAGTGGGCTGTAGTTTTCCCTTGTAAAAAATAATATTTAGAGCAAGTAGTGTTAACTGGGTATCGAGCAGGCTTTCCCTGCAGTTATAAGTTCTTCTGGAGAGAACAGTTTTGGGCAGGTGCCTCAGAGACAAAATTTTTGGTATAATGCTGCTCACTGTCTGCCATCTGAGAGACCTGTATATATATATATATATATATTTTTTTTTTTTTTTCATGCATGAGACTGTTCCCAAGTGCCTCTGCTTTATGGGATTTTGGTATTACAGAGAGACATCCCAGGTAGTGGAAGAATGCTGCTGAAAGGGATCTGTAGTCACTGAGGGTTAAGAGAGGAGCAGGGAGTGAATAGATAGTTTTGGAATTTGGGGCTTTGAGGGTAGGGGGAGAAGCTGTTTCAACAAAAGTTGGATGCAAGGTTGTTTTTCCAGAAGTGGCACAGTTACTTGAGTTTCTGGTGGAGTATGGAAAATAATGTCAGGAAAAACATGTGTAAAAGTGTTATAGATCCAGCAAGCAAAGTAAAAGCATATATAAAAGCGTATATATTTTCAGCCTTTGAGCAAGGACTGGAATTYCCTCTGGAGCAGTCAGCTGTTAGGCTGCTCAGTTAGTCATCTGTGTAGTTTTGTCTGCTCCTGGGCACCCTTGAGATCAGCAGTTTGCCCTTGGGTTCCTTACCTAGATACAGTAATCAGTTCCCAAGTTTTTGGTTTTTTGTGTTTTTTTTGTTTGTTTGTTTGTTTGTTTGTTTGTTTTTAATCTGTTCATAACTCTGAAGGTGGGGGCTCTCACGGCCACTGCTTTTAGAGTCCGGCTCCCCATCACTCCCAGGAACAAACACTGGTTTATTTTAGCAACAAAGCCAGCCTTGGAACCCGGGCAGAAGGATTTGACTTCCCTCCTTTGCACATACACACACTATCTTTGTGCAGGGTAACTTGATTCTGTGCTGGGGTATGCACACTTGCCTGGTTTCGTCCAGCAGGCCCTGCTGGCAGGCACGTCCACCTCCTCCGCTCTTCCCCCCCTGCTGCAGCCTGACGTGCAGGACCCTGAATTGGGGTGCTAGTTTTTTAGCGAGAAAGGCTGGGCAGGCCCTGTGGCTCAGTTAAGATTTGTGCTTCGTTTGGTGGGTGGGGTAAGAGGACAAGTAATTCAGCCATGCTGCTGCTGATTTTAGATAAGCAGTAAACAATGCAGATGTTCCTTACCCGGCTGAAACGCGGAGGACGCTGGCGAGTGTGGGAGCCGAGGAGAGTTGCCCTGATGTCTCGCCTCCTCCCGCTGGCAAGGGGTGCGTGAGCACTGTAGTATGAAGTGGAGCTGTTAGCCTGCGTAAAGACCAGCTTCATCCCAAAAGGTGAAGCGCTGTCCTGGATTCTTCAGAGAGGGTTGAGTTTTGGGACACTTGCCGACAGATGAAGACCGGTACCCCTCCGTGGGCTGCTGCTTCTGCCGGCACCCTAAACTTTGGGCAGTGCTGTTGCTGCGCTTGCGTTGCAGTTAAACTTCAGAGGAATGGGGAAAATAAGTGTTAAATGCTTGAATAGCTAAAGGGGTTTTAAGGGCATAATCCAGGCATCGTGCCATGATAATTAAAAAAAATTAGTGAATTTGTGCTATCTGAATATGATCTTTCCCTTCTCAGTACAGGTTACCCTATTACTTTCGGGGAATCTTCCCCTCCTCAGTCCTTTCAGGAACCTTTTCCTCCGTGCCCATTTGTGTTTCTGCTTTAAGCTCTTTTTACCCTGATGGGCTACATAACCTTTAGCGCTGAGAACAAGGAGCCCTGAGTGACAGATCTGGTTTGGTGTGGGGTTTGCTGCACCTCAGCTGTGCCGGTTTCTTGCTTCCCTGCTCACAGGTGTGTTGTCCCCTCCCCCGCCCCCTCCCCCCATTCCCTCCTTGTTCCCTGTGCTGTGTTTTTTCTGTTTTGTGCCTCTTGTCCTTGGAAATGTCAGGACTTCACTAGATGCATGGAGATTTGTACTGAGTCATTCCTTAATTCAATGCATGAAGCTATATTATTGCAACGTTAAATTTGAGGTTTTAAATATGCAAGTCCTGAAATCCAGAATTAAGGTTCCCACAGCAACCATAATGTTTCTCCCCCTGCCCCAGGGGTGCACATTACAGAATTATCTTCCTTGAAGAGATTGTGCAATATTGAATGCTGTCACATTTGACAAATAAAATAAAAAGGAGAACGCGCCTTCCTCTGCAGCTGTAGTGTGGTGTGGATACTGAACCCAAAAGTACAGGCTAACTGCAACATCACAGTCCTGATTATAATGCTGTCTCTGAAATGAAGTGGTGGTGTAATGTTGGTTCAGACTGACATTCCTGATTGCTGAACTGTATTCCCTCAGGTGAAACTTGTTGCAGGATACTCTTAAATGAAGGCCTTGTAGACTGCAGGGGATTGTGGGCTGTGGAGAGCTGGAGAGCGGGAAACTTAAAATATCTGTCGTGGTGACCTAATGCTTGGCATTGTGAGGGAAGTGAAGGCGGCAGACTAGCTGTGCCGTTAAATATCAAGAGAGACTATTTATCTTAACACTTTTATTGTGTAGGATGCAGTTGTATAAAGTTTTTCTGAAGAAGAGATGGTATGATAGTCTTTCTGATGTTGCAAACCGTTCAAGTGCATACATCTGATCGTCAGTGTTGAAACTCAAGGTGGGTACTTTGCCTTGTGTATAGGAGGTACATATAGGAGTTCTGTTTTTGCAGACAAGTATTTTGTTCGTAGGGGACCGTCTAAATCTTCCTTTGTCTCTTCTCTCACTCATCCCCATTTGCCTGCAGCTGTCTGGGCTCCCAGTCATCAGTTCTCTGGGTGGGACATGGGGTAATTTGGGCTATGAAGGTGAGAGGGTCTTTGCTCGGAGGGAGGTGTGTACTGACAGCATGGGGACAGGCGTTCTGCTGGCGACAGCCAGAGGAGCAGAGTGCTTTGAGTGTGGGAAAAGTGTTCAACCCTTTTCTGGATAAGAAAGCCCTATTTTTTTCATTTATGAGCAGATGAATCTTTGTGTACTGTGAGTCATAAGATATAATCTAGAGTAATTTCATTCCAAGTATTTTCTAAAGAGCATGATGTGTTCTGAGAGTTGCATGCATGAATGTTGCCTTGTTGGAGGTCTGTCGTTACAAGAAAAGTTGAAAGGAAGGGGCAGCAGCCCTAGCAAGCAATTTATCAACCATCCTTCTCCTGTGCTCAAAGGCAGCTGAAACTATCAAAGGCAGGAGAGACCAAGGTAGGGGAGGTCCATGCTGTTGCTAGGCTTCTGGTAGGAAAGCACTGGATTCATCGCTCTGATCTCAGATTATAGTGGGTATAGATAATTTCCTCATTTCTCCCAGCCATGTACAGAGTACATGCTGAGTGTTTGTGAGAGGGCTGGCTGTCTATTGCAACTAGAAATGATTTCTTTCTCTAGAGCCCTGTGAAAGTGAAGATCTTACCTAGACCTACTAATTATCTACCATACAAGCAACAATAGTGTTAGTGAGCTTGCCAAGCTCATTTTGAAATATTTTTTTGTTGGTTTTCTTCCTGACCTGCCTTTTACTTGCCTTTTTGTCACTTAAAAGCCTCTCTTTGCATTCACTGGAATAATTTTTCCCTCTAGGCCCCGAGCTCATCAGCTTTACCATCAAGGGATTGGAAACCCAACTCTGCTGCCAAACTTGGGTCTTAGCAACGTGCTCTTCCTCACGCCTATTACTTGTTTGGTTTTTTTTTTTTTTTTTCCTCCATGAGAGGTAGCTACTGCCAGTGATGAAAAGTATGGTCATTACAGCGTGGTTTTCAAAGCATGTGTTTGATAGCAGCAAAGCAAATGGCTGTCCAGGGAAAACGGCCTCCCTGCTCTGTTCTGGTGCCAAGCCTGGGGCAGCTATTGCTGGGGAAGTCTGGCTGTGCCTGTAGGTCTTTGGCTGGAACCTGTTTGGTAGGAATGGCTAATAAACATGTCAGCCGTCAACTGAAGCTCTGACGGGATGGAGGGCATGCAGTTGCTGTGTGCGAAAGGTGCACGCACGGTGTGGTCAATGCTAAAAGAGGTTAAGATGTGGTAGCCTCTGGGAGACTCTGGCTGTGAGTGTGCAGGAAGGTTTTCCTGAATGCATGTTAGAGGTCAGGTCTGGGTGAATTTCTGTGAATATGGTAAAAGGCACTTCGTGTTAATATAAACACCGATTTTTGGATTCTTGCTCCAGAGCAGGAAAGCCCTGGAAAATCATAAAATGGAGCTCATATAAAGATCCCCAAGCTAGTAGCCTGTAAGCTGATTCCCCAGCCTGCAAGTCCCTGCGGTGCCATACTGTGGCATGCGTATGTAGCAGCTTGAATCCAGAAGTAATATAGTTATGTTTGTCCAGCACTGCAACTGAAATAATGAGTTCTCCTGCTCGATAAGGTTTATTAGCTTTGGTGCAGCACCTCGTGAACATGGTTATACTGCTTCCACACCCGAGCTGCTCTGTGCACGGCTGGTTTGGGGATGTCTGCATTGCTTTCCCCTGGGGGTTAGTCTGACAAAGCAACTTGCATCTATTTGCATCTAGGGTTTTATACAGGCTTTGGAGATTTGGGAAACACAGAAAGAAGAGTTTATGAAAGAGATTATATAATGTGACCGCCTGTGTTGTTAGAGGACTAGAGTTGATAATCCAGGTCATCTTTTCCAGTTCTGTGTTCCTGCAAGCCTGTAATCCTGGAAGATGCCAAGGTCACTACTGAGACAAGAAAGCCCAGTGCAGTTCAAAAAGAGAAGGCATTTCAAATTAAGGTACTGGCTTCAGAGAAGGGAGATTCAGGATCAAGATGATCTATTCTGTAGGCTACATTTAATTAATATAAAAACAGGTAAAATCAGTGCCCAGCACATTGCCATCGTGTTCAGGAATTTCATTCCCTGATGAGTCTAAACAAAAGAATTAGAGGGATGTAGGCTGGCTGAGTCGGTGTGAATTTCTCTAGCGGCTCTTCTGCCTGTCTGCTCTATTCCCACCTGTCCAAACAGCAGTGAGCACAGGGGACTCTGCTGTAAGCCTGTCCAAGTCTTGGGAGACTGACAGGGACTGGGTCCTGTTTAAGTTATTTTTTCACCAAACAGCCTGTTTATCTTGGGAGGAAGAGAATAAACCGTAAGAGAATAAGAAGAGAATAAACCTCAGCCTTCCTGGTTTCCAGCTGAAAGCTTGAGGAAGAGTGCGGATAACAGTGATTTGAGACTGAACATCTGTGTTTCCTGCACTGCCCGTGGTGCTTATTTGCAGATCTTAATTCCAGCAGTGCCAGAACTTTAACCTTGTCCTAACCCCCAAGGGTATGGTGATGGTATAGGAAATGTCTTTGAATGGATCTGAATTCGGATGGCTTCTTTGCTACTGCTCTAAGCAGTCAGTAGGGTAGCAACTGCGTACGTGTGCATGCTTAACCAGAAGTATGATTGGATGGCTTGTGTGATTAGCTGGAAGAGATCCCTTCGTCCTTCAGCGAGGGCTACTGGGTACAGCAGGAGTTTGAGTCAGGTTGTGGGGTCAAACAAAATGTTTTCTTTAGGGAGTTGTCAGTTTGGAGGAGGATCTGCGATCTGTATCTGCAGTGCTGCGGCTCTGGATGGTACTCCGTACCAAGGGCGATATGATGCATCCTGTGGCCATGCACTGGAGAGGCAGGCTGTGCTGATGGAGCAGCGCAGATAGTTCCACGCTGGAAGTGAAAATGGGCTTGCAGAAAATTAAGAAATCAATCGAGGATGTGCTTTCTGCCCTCCGGTGCTAAATTCTTTTGCTGAAAGTGTTAAAGATTCCTCAAAGCTGTGAAGAAGCTTAAACAAGTAATTAAATTTCCCTTGTCTGTCCCTTAAATTTAGGTTTCATTGTTCTCAGAGTCCTACATCTCATGACTAATATACTGCCTGCACAATGCTCTGGCTGATTTTTTACCAGATGGTTCTTGGGTCTGTAGCTAAATCCAGGGCAAAGGCAGTTAGTTTTTCTCCTGCCTCAAATGAAACATGCCGTCCCCCACACAATGCTCTAATTGAATCTTGGACATTGAGACAATGATGAAGTGAAAATATTTTGACCAGATGACAATTTTCTTATATATTCTTCGGGATTATTATTCATCGTGCTTTAAGGAGCTGGCATAGGATGATACTGGAACACTCCTCTGTACTTTTTTTAGAATTTATAAATCATCTAGTGTTGAAACAAAGTTTAAATGCAGAAAAATGCTGAAATTCAAATATGTATACGTGGCGAGAAAATAGAAAATGTTCAGTGTGATCTGCCTGTTGCTATTTTTTAACTTCTCATTTCTGTCCTAACGGCCTCCTTTTTCATCCCACCCTTAATCACTACGGTGATGTCTGCTTGCATCTGTGACGTACCTTTTGGATGGAGAACCCTTCTGAGTAAAGACGAAGCATCTCTCAGGAAGGTGGCAAAGCCTATTTGGCAGCATAAGTGTGGTGCATAGCTCCATCAGGACCGTTGCAGTAATGCTGCAGAGCAGCTTTGCTCACAGGCCTGTTGGATCCAGCAGTAGTTTCAGCTATTTCTCCCCCACCCCAATTTATTACACTGAGATTTTGGTTGCTGCTTGAGTGAGGAGAAGCAGTGAATGCCGATTACTTTTTTTGGTCCAACCAGCTGAAAAGGAGAAGCACATTCAGCATAGGTGAGGCTGTGGATTGTGGCGTCTTTTAAGAAATGGGCAGTATCTGCATTTTAAAATTTTAGTGTTGGTGAAATTTTTCTTCTGCAGCAAAAACTTTGCTGGAGTGCATATAGTGTATGTGTAACTGCTGTTTTTAAACACCTTTAGGACTCAGAAGTGCTGTAGAAATATGAGATGCTTTAATGTTTTTTCCTCGCACGGGGAGTGTGTTGCTCTCCAATGCAGCTGTTTAGCTGTTGTGAACAGGTGTGCGATAAACACCCCTTCCCTCTTCAGCCAAGCAGGGTGGTGATGGATACCCTCTCATTTAAACATGCATGCTTTTCTCTCCTACAAGAATAAAAACTTTAAAAATAGTATACATATCTAGAAAGAACCGAGTGCCTTGTCCTGTTTCCTTCTTTCCCTTCCCCCTGCTACCAACTCAAATTACCGGCAAGCTTTGGAAACTTGGGCAGGGGAATAGAGGTGCAGCTGGCCTGCATGTGTTGCACCAGCTGTAATGCAAATGATACATGCTGAAAGAGGCTTTTCTCACTTTTGTAATTCTTGGATATTGTTGTGCAACGGGGACATGCGACAATTTATCTTGAATGTGTTTGCTGATATGTTCCGCACAGTATACTGCATCCTTTGTTCCTCGCCGGCAAGAGACAATATCAAAATCCAATTGCCCATCGGCAGCATGTCTGAATGCAGCTGGGACTGTCCTGGCTTTCCCATCCGTCAGTCCTGGGGTGATCCCATCACACTTGATACCAGTTAATTTAGAGATAGCCGGAACACGGACTTTGGTAAATCCTCAGCTTTCTTGGCTTTTTGGACAATTTGTATAAACCACATTTTTTTTTGTCCTTTGTTTCTGAAAGCAACAGTACCTATTGCTCTTCTGTTGTGAGAGGGCTGAAGGGGGAAGTGCCTGCCTGACCTGCATGCTGGTTGTCTGTAGGTACCAGTCAACTTTTCAGCCACTTATCTGAAGCGGTAAAAGCACGAGCGCTGGAGGTTCAGTTGTGTAAAAACAAAAGCTGATGTTGATTTAATCCCATTACATTGCGTTGATCTCTCAACCACTGGACTCTTAGTAGGATTCCAGCTTTAATCCTGTAAGGATCAATCTGGCCCGTTGGTTTTCTGTCCTGATCCTAAATCCCTCTTTAATCTTGTTAATTATACCAGGCCTTATTTGGTTTCGTTTTTTTCCCTTGTGGACCAGCAAAACTGCATTAAATCTTCATATTGCTGTCTCTGACCTGGTGTTTTTACCCTTGTTCATCCTGTTGAGGAGTCAGGGTGCTCCTGGAGGCTGGTTTTACCATTGCAATGGTGCCACRTCAGCCTTTGGTGGTCTGGTGTCTGCTGCTTCAGACTTCCATGGAGTCAGTTAGTCACGCTGTTGTGCTGGGTCCCTCCTGGTTCTGTTCAGGATTTTTTTTTTTTTTAACCTGTTGTTTGATATTGTGCTGTCTGAAGGGGGTGGGGAGTTGTGGAACACGAGAGCCACTTTAAAATAAGAAAGACATTTGAAAGAAAGAGTTTTTTTGGAGCAGAGTCCCATTGACTGGCATCAAGGGCTTTGGGGGAGAAGACAATTTCAAGGAATACGGAGCGCTCCTACGGTGATGAGGCAAAGACTGAAAAGGAGGGGGGGTCCCAGCAGAAGGCTTGGACAGTCCCATGGTCCACAGATATATTCTGAAGGTCACGGAGAAATTCAGCTGCTTAAATCAGCCTTTTTATGTTTATGTGTGTTCGGTGGCTTAAGGAGAGGAATAACGCGCATTCAGACTTGAGGCTCTTTATCTTCACATTGCACTGTCTGCAGGCCTCCAAACCCAGCGCTGCCTTTTCTGTGTAATGCACAAGGCCAATTTCTCACTGTGACAATCTGCTCCTGGCACTTGCAATAATAGAAACTAGCTGTGCTTAATGTATTCATCTCTGGTATTTCCTATACTGTGAAGAAGAAAACCAACCCAAAATTGCACCTACATTTGCTGTAACTGGATCAAGAGCTGACAGATCATTTCTGGAACATGTCTGTGCTGGGATCCTGACCGCTCTGCCAAATTTTATGCCTTTATCTTGCAGTGCTGCTCCTTCCCTCTTCCCTGTCCATGCCGCTCTGCCTCACCCAGCAGAGGCTTCTGCTTTTCCAGCCTTTCAGCCAGATCCCAACTTCCTATCATCTTGCCAGAGCACTGCGGGTCTGATTTCCGTCCTTGCCAGAATGCAGGCTCTAGGGACGGGTCTGCCACAGAAGTAGCCAAGCTGATTCCCTTTTAAACCAGGTAGAGGGGAGACCGGTTTTGGATCACGGAGGATGAGCTCTCTTGATGCGTTTATTCTAATTAAAGCAGCCCTGGTGCTTAGTTTTGGGAAAACATTTAGAACCATGACAAGAGGTGGCAATTGCTTTTAAGCAAACATGGGCATTTTCCCAGCAGTTCTAGGGTTAATGAAATTGCAGAGGGGTGACATGGTGACTGTGTTCCCTATTTTTGTGTGTTGCCAGTAGCGAGAAGGGGGAAACTTTGATTTCTAATCCGCTTTGGAGGAGGCTCCGTATCAGGGCTGCACAGAAACATCCAGTCAAGCAGCTCCTTTATCATAAAGGGGATTTTAATTAAAACTGTTCTCGCATCATGAGCGGAATGAGCGTCAGTGCCAGCCAGCCCTGTACTGGGCATTTATCTCCTTCAAACCACATTACCAGTAATTGCTGCATTAAATCAAAGTCGAGGGAGATTACAGGTCTGAATTGGGCAGGCGGCCGGTGCCAGCGCGGGGAGCTCCGTGCTGCCGAGCCGCTGATATGGGAACCCCCTCCGCCCCCCAACCAGGGGTGAAGAGTTGGAGGGCTGCTGGATCCCAAGAAGCCCTTCTCATTACAGGGTGGGAATTTTTGTCATAACCTAGGAGGAGTGGCAGGCTGTATGCTTGGAGCATTTTAAGCTGCTGGTGTTTTTCTATTAACTTCCTTTTAAAACAAACAAACCCAATAACAAAACAAACCCTGTGGCATTGCTGCCCCACTCCCGTCTCCTGTTCAGATCTACCACAGACATTCCCTTTTGTTCATCCTCTACTACTTATTCCAGCCCTGAAACTCCAGAATAAATCGTCTCTTCTCTTGATATGTCCCTTCCTCTCCACTCTCCTTGTCACAGCTCTGCTACAGAGCTGCTAACTTGGTCCCTCTCTGCCCTGACATGGGAGAGCTGCTCCCCTTCTTCACCTCTCCCCCCACTTAGGAATTGTATCTTCCTTGACCTGTGGTTCCTTTGCCAACCATGGCTCATTAGTTCGTTTAATTATTTTTCTAGGTTTTTAAGCATTCTGTTGTCTCTAGCTCTAGAACAGCTGTTTCCCTTCTTCTTGTCCCTATACTTTGACCTTGGTGGCTCCAAAAACCATCTGATCATCCTAGCGTTGCCCTTGCTTCCACTGTGCAGACCTCTGGCGGGGCAAGGCTGAGGAATGGCCGTGCCCACGTGAGGTTTTAGGCATGTGGACTGGCCGAGGTAATTAGATCTCTGGGGGCAATCAGTGAACTAACAAAATGTGACAGCTGGATTTCTAGGGCCTGTTATTAGATCTGTCCCATAATTGTAAAGAAGGTAAATCAGGAACAGAACGTGCAGAAAGCATGTTTTTTTTTTGTTTGTTTGTTTGTTTGTTTGTTTGGTTTTTTTTATGTGGCCCTCATTTTCTTTGGTTTTGTCTTGATGGTGGTTATGTATTTTCCTGTTCTATTGCAGACGATCTGGGGCAGTTGGGTGGCAGTGACGGTTTTTCTTCATTTTGCCCAGAGATGCCTTTGGCAATCTGCCATTCTAAAGTTTGCTTCCTGCAGGGTTGCACATTTACCATGTTCCTCTGCTGCAGAAAAGGGTCTCATTCCCAGCTCTGTACTGAGGACCTGGTAATGTATGCGAAAGAGGATGCTGCAGCTCGACCTGCCTGCTAAAGCAGTTCAGTTGCAGGCCATCAAGCCGTATTAGATTTTCAAGATTCATACAAGTTTCTCGGAAGTTGTCTAATTCAGAGCAGTTGCAGGAGGTGTGCCTGCTGTGCCCCTTCAGAGCTTGAAGTAATGCTTTTGCTTCATTACAATGTGAGCTTGAGATGCAGCTTAAGTATTGCCCTACTTTAACTCTGGCCTATGCACGAATCTGTAGCCTGAGATAAGTGGTTCTTTTAAATTCATGCTAAGAGACCTGTAAAGCCATAGAGGCTGGAGTTCGAGCGCTGCTGATATCCAAGCCGATAATGCAGAGGGGTTGCAATTAATTTTTGCTTTGGTAGTCCTCCTGTTACCATGAAGTGAGAGTAGCCCCACTGCAGAGTAACTGGAGAGGTGTGCAGAGAACATGAGCCAAGTCTTTGGTGGTGATTTCTTGATAGTGACAGAGAACAAGGGTTTTCATGGGAGCCAGGAAACCATCCTTATGGCTTCCTGGTTTTGGGACAGAGGATGCAGATAGTGGCAAATTAGGGTGGATGAACATGTATGAATTTTTTTGTAGAGGTCGCAGAAAGCTGCTGAAAAGAGTGGGTATCTTGATTGTGCAGATGGTGCAACCAGAGAAAGCTCTCCGTGGTTGTTGTCCAGGGATTTCAGCTGCTGTGGCTTGTTTTAGAACTTGCTGGGAGTTGAAGCTAGCCATCAGGGGAAAGGCTTTTGGACTGAGCCGTGTCAGGCTTTATTTTGTCCTTTTGGCTCTTGAGAAGTGTGGGTAACAGCTTACGTGCCCATAGCAGACCTCTGTGCCCACGTCTTGGGACTTTTTGAGGTGAAAAAGATTTCCAGAATCCTGATCACTCCTGCTTTCTCAGAAATAGATTTCAAAAAAAACCAACCAACCAAAATCTAGGTGTTTTCTGCCTTTTGCTATTTTTGTCTGAGGCAGAAAGCAATGTGAAGACTACTACTTGCCTAAGAGCTGGCATAGCCTCAACATACCTCTTCTGTTCTCCACCACAGCCTTCTACTTCTCCACTAAAACCACCGGAGGAGGGACACAGCAATAACTAGCACCTCTGCCCCAACAAGAGTAGTCCCTGGGGTCACTCCCTACATTAAAGCATGACTTGCTGCTGTCACCATTCATTTAGCGTGTCTGACTTTCCTCTTTCAGGGTAAACTGTGTTGTTCTTGCCAAACCTCAGCTTTGTGTGCTATTTCTGGATCCTTTCTGTGCACTCAGCAAATGCACCGAACTCTTAACTACAGCACTTCTGGTATTTTGCTCTTGAATCTCTTTCGAGCTGCCTGAGTTTGGGATTATTTTTTTTTTTTTTAATGGGAATGGGGAAAAAGCAGGATTCATCATCTGAAGCTTAGCAGTTGAGCAAGATTTTGAACTGAGGCCTACAGAAATTAATGGACAGATGCAATTCTTCTATCATCAAATAGTCTTTGCAGATTTATGCTGAAGGTGTCATATTCTGCATACTGCCACACTGGAACTGTTTCCAAACGATTTCCTGAGATTTATTCAGTGACGTGCTGTTGCAGCAGCTAAAGGTCCTGCCTGCATGTTCTCCAATTCCTTAATTCCTGCCAGTAATGCAGTCTCAGACCCAGCTAACTCACATAGACCGTGCTGCCTGTTTATTTCTCTTTTACTTCCATTCAATTAAGAGTTTAGTTTAATGTTTTTGACATGTTTTGTCTCCTGCTTGCACAGTTACAGTGTGTGGGCAGCTGCTCTGCTATTCTGGTTGAACCAAGTTGGGCAGGGAATGCCTTTGCTCCTGTGTCAAAAGAACAAAATGCTGCCCGAGAAAACCTTTCCCCCAAATTCTGCTTTTGTTTGTGTAGCTGGGAAGCCATACCGCTCTAAGGTAGGGATAAATTTAAGTTGGTACTAGCGTAATTTATTGTGTGGACACTCTTTAACTTGGAACAAGTACCTTTTTCTATTTTAGTTTGTCATGTGGAAGCAATTTGATAAGCCGGGAGGCGAGGTGGGAAGGAAAATCCATACCATAACCGTCTCCGTTAGGGAGCAAGCGCACAGCTAGATGAGTAAGTCGGCCACGTACTGAAATGCTGCGCGATAGTTGATCATGTGCTCCCTTCACCCCAGGCAAAGGCGAGGTAAAACGTGTTAGCTCAAACCCTCGGCGAAAGTGGTTTATCCCGTGAGCGTTTGCAAGGGACTGGGAATGTGTATGGCGTCACCCACGGCCCCGCGGCGACTCGCTGGTGGCGATGAGATAACGGCGTAACTATACTTACACTACGGGGGAAATTGCCTGCGCGGTCCAGCCCTAGTTTGTGATTCATTGAATTAAAAATACTTGGTGAGAGTATCTCTGATACTACCATCTGGTGACTTTTAATAATATTTATTCTTAGGAAGATAGTTCTTTAATTAAGGAATTAACCTTAATTTTTGTAGGCTTAGCATAGATCTGGAGAAATGCTCAGGCTTAAGCTGCTGTATTTCGTAGAAGTGTCAAGTCTTTCTTTTTCAGATCTCCCCGTTGTCCCCTTAAGGATCAGCTAATTGAACTGCTGCTGCTTGTTAAGTGAAAAAGCAAGGGGAAGTATGAGAGACAAAACGGGCAAAGCTTTTCTCTGACTGAGGTTCTGGAGCTAGCCCATAGATCTAGCAGCCTCTGTAGTGAAGCAAAATTGCCTCCACTCTATTCTTTTTGTTTCCCCTTTCTCCGCTGCCCCCAAAGGAATATAGAAAGGCAGCATGGCTGTCATGTAATGACTGAACTACCAAGAGAAAACTCCTTCTCTTCTTTGATGTTGAAATTCTGCATCTGGACACCTTTTTGTTTTTCATGTAACAGGCAAAAAGCATTTTGATGGACATGTAGTGTTACCAAGATCAGTGCATATACAAGTGGTCCCTAAAGAAGGCTGTGCTACGATCACCTTCTTTGCCAAATGGCTTAGCCCAAAAGTACACTTATTTTCTTCCTGAAGCACTGCCAAGCACTTAGAGTTCTCCTTGAAAGGAGGCCCAGGCCCAACACATGGATATTTTTTTTTTCTGGAAAATCTGTGTATACTTTCTTTTCCCCCTTTATACTTTGCCTCTGGTAATAAGTAAGGTGATGAAACCTGTCTGGTTTTAGAAGCTCCTTTTGGACTTGTTGCGTGTTATATATATGGTGTGCTGGAGTTTTCTCAAGATAGTATGATTAAAACCTGTTTTGTAATGCGTGTAAAGCGATGGGTTGGGGTAGAAATGAAAGTTGAAGTCGTGTCTTCTATATGCTGCTGGTATATCCAGACACTGCCAGCTTTATTTTGCAACTTAATCACTAATATATTTTTGTGAGTTATTGTTCTGTTAAAGCTGCCTTCCTGGGAGCCAGCTCGTTAGCTAGCGTCATGCATAAAACCTCGCTTCTGGGAGCAGAGTCTTTTGACAGAGGATTTCTCAAAGTTCAGATGAGTGTTCATCGCTGCCTTACATTTTTCCTTTGTAATAACTTCAGAGACAGACTTTGGGCAATCTGAGTTTTGCCTGAATTGACTCTGGGTCCTTGTCCGGCAGCTGAAGTTGTGTGGGCAGGATCTGTACTTACAACTTCAGGAAAACTCTGCCTACACAGATCTAACTTCAGGATCAAGAGTCTTTACTCTCCTGCAATTTCACCAGGAGTCTTTGTCTCTCTTGACAGCCATGACTGTGTAGATCGGGTACTTGGAGAGCTTGGTTTCTGGTTGAGGAAGATCCAGGCTGGTGATTTCACAAGTCCTGTTTTGGTCTGTAGGTTTCTGGAGTTTGCTAATGCTACCATTCTACTGGAGGCTGTAAGAAAGCTCAACAAAACAAAAAAAAAAGCCAGTTGTCCAGCAAACCAAGGTCTTGCAATATGCTGCTTTAGCAGACCAACGTGATATCCTTACTCTGCCTCCGTTTTCCATGTCCTTCCCTAAAGCAGAGTTTGTTGAGGCTTTGAAAATAAGTGGTACGTAAGAAATAATTATTTTTAATTCCGACCTGTCCTTTTATGCTGTGTATTTGTAATTGTGTTTTAAAACTGTGCTAGTTTTCCAGTCTAGACAAACCATTAATATTTAATAGTTACACGTAGATGATGCAGTGAAGGGCTGAGGGCGGTAACAGGATGCAGGTATCTTGTGTCCATAGTTTAGAGCGTGCATGGTGCCTAGCTGTAAAACCACTTTAGAGCAGTTTCAGGACTACAGAGCTTGGTTGGGGAGTATTTAGAGCGGTAGAGGCAGACGCAAACGAACTTCATCACTAGTAAGTAAAGTGCCTTGCGAATGGAGAATGTGTCGCAGAAGAAGATTGAAAAGGGAGATCTCCAGCGCTTTGAGGGGAAAGAACATGACCAGCAGCTATTTCAGAGCTCCCATTTTATTAAATATTGCCTTTGGTATTTTTCTCTCTTAAATTTTCTTGAAATTGTGAATTTTATCCATGAAAACTGGAATGTGTAATGACTGAGGTTACACTGTCTACCTGAGGTACTTCCTTGGCAGAAGCAGTGAGTGTGATGGGGCTATCTTCTCTGCTACACATAACCTGGTATTTGCTGCTTTCTCTAGCTTTGGGCTGCTTAGACCTTTTGCCAGAGGGATTTTAGTTTCCTTGGATTCAAAGTGTATTTTTGGTAATTTCATTTGTGCTAATGTGTTTTAGGAACATTAATCCTAATGAACATGAGGAATCAGTAGCACTAACTAATCAGACCGGGTTCAGGCAAGCAGTGATTCCTATAGCTTTACCAACACATTCAAATTCTTTCCTGTGATGTCCTTATTACGCTAATCCAACATGCTCTCGTTTGCTTCTGCTGCTACTCCACATCCCCCAGAACTGCTGGTTCCATTTCTCCTTAATGCATCTTGTTCCTGATCTTCAGCATTTGCATGCTTAACATGTTTCACTTGCAAAGAACGCGCTGGCTTGGTACTGAGTTATTTGCTCTCCTGCATAGCTGATCCACCACCAGATCTTCTTGCTCTTAAGATCAGGACACCTATGTAAAACTGCCAGGTTTCTGAAATGTGAGGAAAAACAATTTATGCAGTCACGTCTTTGTCATCGTCTTTGCTTCTGCTTGCCATTTCAGAATATTGAGCTTTCCTATGCATGCTCTGCCCACATTTGTGTCCTCCCCACTTGAATCTCTAATGATTTCAGGGTCAAAATAACAACTAGACCATATGTAATTTTTCTAGTCATTGGTTATATTAACACTGGGAAATAAAAAAAAAATCATGCAGGTTCTTGACAAACGTTACACCTATTCAAACCAACCGAGCAATACAGCCCGGAAAATGTACCCTTATAGAGGTATGATGGCTTTCCAGTATAAATTCTCACCTGGAGTAAGCAAAAGCCACCTTCATGCTCAGGATATGGGACTTGCTTTGGTGCAAAATGAGAATCTCTTGGAGCTCTAAAGATGTAATCTTGGTACTGTGAGCTGTTTGTCTAACACCGGTATGAGCTGGCTGAGCCGCTTGATCTATTTAGCTGCTATGGAAATCAGTACATACCCAGCCAGAAAATGCATCCTTGCTTGCTGGCATGTTTCCTACATTTACATCAGTCTTTAAAAAGCAGAGACATATTGTAAGCTGCTCATCAGATCCCTGATGACCCAGTTTAGCAGATGTAGTGATTGGCTAATTGTTAAAGATGCCATTTTTGGTGGGTGAGAGGAAGAGCATCAGCCAGGCTTCTAGCGATGAAGAGTTAGAATCAGCGGAGGTAAGAGCTCTTTAGTGGGAGTAACTAGATAAGGCTTGGATTAATTTGTCTGGAGAACAGAGAATTATACTAAAGATTTTATAAATTCAGTTTATAAAATGAAACTGTTGGTATAATTTCCTTAGTAAAGATCAGTGTGGTGTAATGACTGTGCAGCATGGAACTATCTCAGACTCCATGCTGTATTGTTGTGTCCCCACAGTACCACAGTTTTTAGCAATTTAAAAAAAAAAAAAAAATGTACATGGAAAATGTCTGGAAGTACCATGGACGCATTTCAAGCGTAGAGAGACTATGGCTAGCTTATGGTCTTACAGCTGTACTTGTAATTGTGACTTAGCATGCTTGCTATAAACAGTCTGAAGAAAGCAGGCAAAGCGAAGCCCAGGGCTGTGGTCTTGCATTTTCCGAAAATGCTCCTCAGTCTGCAGACATGGAAGAGAGCAGGGCATGTGAAGCAAAATACTGGGTTTTGAGAATGTTGGGAAAACTTGTGTAATCTCCATGCCTTGCTTAGTACACAGAAAGAGGAAAATTAGGTAAATGTTGCTACGGTAGCATGTAAAACAGTATCTCTAGGCAAAGCAATGGGTAGGTAGGAGATGGAAAACAATAAAATTCAATGTTATAAAAAGAATAATAAAATTCAGCAGTAACTAGATGGGTGATCCTCTTAGTTGAGGGAGCTGGGAGCTGTGCAATCGGTAAATGCACAAACATATCAGGGTGTTTTTCAGGCTCCTGGCATTAGAAATAACAAGTAGAGGAACCAGAGCTACTGGTGCAGAACATGAAACTGGATATTATAGGGATAGTATCAATCTGCAAGAATAGTAATCATGGCTTTAACATGCATTCAAGATTATGTGTGGTTCAGATAGGGTAGATGTAAAAGGTGATAGGCTGTATTGTATGCAGTAGACTGTAAAGAAGAAAGAAGAGTAATACTGATAACGCAGGATCTGTTTCTGGTCAAAATTGCTGTGGGGAAGAATGGTAAAAGAGGTCCCAGAGGGAGTACTGTGAGTCTGCTGTAATCCCTCATAGGATTGGATTCGGATATAAACTTGAGGCTCTGAAATATTATTCCCAGTACCATTAGAGAGATAAATATTAGTATGAGAAACTTTCTCAGACATAGCTTGGAGAACAAATGCTGCTAATAATAATAGGGTCAAAAGATTTTTGTCACTGTAGCATCATCACCTGTTGTTGAGACACTGAGTGAATTATTAGTGCTATGACTATTACAGGAAAACAAGCTGTTTAGAAGCCTCCATGTCCACACCTTTGGATGGGGTGATCATGATACAAGCTTTGATACATGAAGCAAAATATTTAATGAAGTCAGTGAACTGGATTGAAAACTCAGACTTAAATTTAGAGGTGTGTGGTTTGGGTTTGGCTTTTTTGTTAGAGGTACTTTGGATACAAATTCTGTATGTTAGAAGTAAAGGGGGAAGCCTAACTGGAGGCATAATCGCCTTATAAAGGCTATTAGGAGCGAAAGGAGAATTTACAAGGGGTGGAAAAAGGACTTAATCAGCAGAGACTGCTGTGCCTTTAAAGTCCGGAACTTTAAAGTAGGGATAAAGTGAGAACTGCCAACCTTGCAAATGCTGCGAAGAAAATGGGTGACAATTTCTCAAAATACAATTAGAGAGAAGAAGGGAATATGTGGGGCCACTTAGTGTTGAGAATAGCGTAGTTAATGAGGATACTCTTGTTGTGATCACAAAATTGAACAAACCTTTTGTTGTTGTTGGAGGTAGAGTTGATTGTGGGAGCAAAGGCAGGATGGGTAATGGGCATGAACCTCCTGTAGAAGCCACCGCTGTGGACATTTCAAAGACCCTAGTGCATGCAAGCTGGGCTGGGGAGTGGGGTTGCCTCGGGAACAGTGATACCTATTCCTGGAAATGAAAGAACCGGTTCATAAAGTTGCAGATCTAATACAAGTTTTAATCTGTCAAATCAGGAGTGCTACCAGATATTTGGAGAACAGGAAGCGTAACAGCCCCATTGACGGTGGGGGATGGTCTGAGTAAATACAGACCTGTTGGTCCAACCTCAGCTGTATGCAAAATCTGAGACAAAAATAGCTATTAAAGGCTTCGACGCAAATGAAAAATGAGATAAAAGGCAACACAGATCCATCAGAATAGGATTGAGCCATATCGCCTATCTGTCTTTAAGATAGCCAATTTTCTTAACTTGATAGGCATTTTTCTTAATGGGATGACGTGTCTTACCGTAGATGGGTCCTACAACCTCTGATGTGGTGCTACAGAGAAAAGTACTAATGAGGTTAGCGAAGATGCAGTTTAGGGCTGGAATTGTGAAACGGATTATGAGCTAACCATGTCGCTCTGGGTAATGTCTTTTAAAAAAAAAAAAAAAAAAGGTAGATGAACACAGGCTAGATCAGGTGCAAGAAAAGACTTCTAGAGATTGGGGAATAGCAAGACTGTCATGTGAGAAAAGACTGGAACAGCTGCTTGTTCAGATGGGTAGAGAGAGGATACATCAGGGAGGCTAACTGTAAGGGAAAGAGAAAATATGGTTAAGCCAGAGGACGGTACTGGCACATGAACAAAGAACAAACAGAAATTGCTCAGGAATAACGTTAAGCTGGAGACGAACACAGCTGCTGGGGAGTGATGTTCTAGAGCAGCCTTTTGGCCGGGGTAACGTAGCTGCAAAGCCCTGCTCTACGATGTAGCTTGATACATTTTATGAAAACATTAGATGACATTGTATGATAGCAATTGATCTCATTCTGTGTGTCAGAAGGTCTTTTCCAGTATTAATATTTATGTAATTTTAAAATTATTCCTATGTGTAAGCATTTGCAGGAACAAGGCTATGATTTTATAACAGTTACCTAACTTGTGTTACTGGAAATGCATGTGCGTAGCAGGTTATTTGGTAATGTAGTTGGGCCTTTATCTTGAAATAAAATTATGGAGTGCAGCGCCATCTTATATTTGACTAATATTTGTTGCAAGTCAATGTGCAGTAGTAAACCAGTCATTATGGCCAGCCTTGCAGAAAATTCAGTAGTTTATTACTGGCCAATAAAGTCCTGCTGTATCCATCTTGGCACATACAAGTTTAAAACTAGTTTTTGTCATTTAATTTTCTGCGGGACACAGGAGGCATGATGCTTTGTTACCAAAGTGTCACCCAAGTATCTTAATGCTGGTTAAGGCAGAGTACTTAAATCTGCATCAAAAACTTCAAAGCACGGCAGTTCTATCTGGATCTATAGTTAAAACAACAGAGGAGCTTAGGTGATGCTCCCTGCTCCCCCTCCTTGTTTTGTTTTGCCCATTTGATGGTTATTTATAGATAGTAAGATATCTGCAGTAGGATTTGGAAACGTTTTATTCCCCTGAGGCCTGGTTGGAAATGACAAGAACTGCATTGTGAAAGTAAGGTTTTTAACTTAGTTAGGGATTTGGTTTTAAAACCTGGGGCAGTAATATGAAGTAGCAAAAACAGGCTGTGGAAAAGACTTCGGGTTTTTATAAATTAATGCCCTTTCACAAAAAGATGTTATTGGAGATACTAAATTGCCTGAGTGCATAGTAACGACCTATGCAAAAGAATGAAGAGCAGGCACCTATTGAATGTGTAGTTACAGAAAGGAGAAGAAAAAAAAAAAAAAAGTATTGGCTGTTCAGAGGAAACCAGATACTATCTGTGCCCTGAAGCGGGGCTTGCAGGGAGAGTGCTGAGAGGCAGCCAAACAACCCTCTGAAGGTGAGGAGGAGGAGGCATGATGTGAGTTCCAGAAAGCTAGTCTGGGTCTGGGTCAAAATAAACTAGTCAAAGGCAGAAAGAGATGGAAGTTCATTGTGGGAGCCTTGTCCTTTTTCCCCCTGTGAAGAGCTCTAGAAGCATAACTGCTTTCCCATTTATGGGCAATTAATTTCTCTCTCTGTGCAAATCTTCACACAGAAACAATGGCTATAGAAAGTTTTATTTTTTTTTTTAGAAGTAGAAAATGTCATGCTTTATACTCCCCAAATTGGCCATGCTCCTTTTGTAAGGAAGAAGTGGCCCCGCTGCCCTGGGAAAGATGATGAGAGTGGGCGGCAGCTGCCGTAACCACTCACCCAGCTTGTTGCTGTCCTTTTCCGAGGCGTCTCAAAAAGAAAGGGCAGTGGGAGCAGAGGACGAGCCAAGAGCTGTCCTGCCGGGCTGGGTGGCTCAGAGGGCTGCGGATTAGGCACCCCTTGCCTAAATTATGAAGTGCTGCACGTGCAAATTGTGCTAGATAATGATCCATGTATTTAACCTCTTGAAAAAAAAAAATCTTAAGTTTAACTCTTTCTGAGGGGAAAGAAATTATCAGTAACGATGGAAAGGCAGCTACCCCAGAGCTAGGCTGAGGTAGCTGTTTAGTGGTGCATAGCAGCACTACAGAAAAGTTAAAGATTAGAAATGCAGAAAAAACCCCACCGTATGCATTTAAAATGGAGGTGGAGATAAATTTGGGTAGCCCTTCTTGGGTTTGATCACTGTAACATCCTCATTTTTGAAACTTCAGATGGAGGGGTTTTATCACTGCTCTCCTTTGGAGGACGGTGGGAATCATTTGTGGGTTTGGGCTGTTAACTCTTTGGGAGCCCGGGTTTGGGCTGGCATCGACCTGGTGCAGTTTGGTGTAGCGATAGGTGGAACCTCATGCGATTTGCTATGGAAGGTCAGGCCCCCCCAGTGCCCCCCAGCCACAGCGTGTCTTCTAAGAATCAGCAGCAGGCTCTCGGGTGTCCGGTAACGCGTCCGGCACGCGGGGCTGGTGGGGTGAGCCTGCCGGCCCCTGTCCGGGCAGCTCCCCATCTGTCCCCGTCGGTCAGGGAGCAGATTCCTCCCTGGGAACGGGGAGGACGGGCTTCCTAAAATGGGCATGACAACTGGCCCTGCCCGGCCTTGCCCCCTTCTCCCTACTGCTCGCCATCCCCTGTGGCAGAGTTAATCCCCCCCACTCCCAGTTTGACTGGAACAGCTGAGGGGGGCAACCTGCCGGCCCAAGGCTGTGGGGTAGTGGAGGCCACCCCTGGGCCCAGCTCCCCCCGCCAGCCCCAGTTCCGGCAGCTGTCCCTGCCCGCCTCAAGTGCGGAGGGAGGGAGAGGCGTTAAACGATACGGGTGCATACTCCCTCGTGAAAGAGATCCCTTCAGCGCGAGATATCAGTGTGGCTTCTCCCCTCTCCCTCCCTGACACCAAAGGGTTTCACTATGCTAATCCCAGCACCTGTCCCTGCCGAGGACAGCAAGAAGGGTATGGGGGTGGGGGAGGAACAGTCCCATATGTTTTTCCCTGTCCTGGATTGGGAGTGTTCCCTCTGACGCACCTAGAGCCCAGAACATATGCTCTTTTCAGATCCTAAATGCTGTTTGCTTCCTCCCATCCCCGGCGGCAGTGGTTGCGAAGATCCTGTGTCCCCCTCTTCCCGGCAGTCGCTCTGTTTGCTGCCCGGGAGTTGCAGGACGCTCCTCAGTCGAGGCTTGCAGGGCTGTTTTCAGTAGGGGATTTCTAATTTTAGGAGCCTCTGCTGCCTGTGGTTGAGCACTGCCTTGCTGGATCCCAGAAGAGAGGGGCTGAGCTGAGCCGAGCCAGGCAGCTCCTTTTTATTTTCAGCTGAGCTAGTTGTCAACCTGAGTGGCCCCAGAGGCCCGAGCCAAGCACTGCGCAGGGCTGCCAGAGTCCTTCCCACAAGGCTGAAAGACGGAGACTCGGGTTTGAAGCTTCCAGTCCTGTGTCCATTTGGCCTTTAGCTGGAGGATCTTTGGCTATGTATGGTGTGTATTGTATGGATTACCAATACCCAGTTGTTCAGGTAAGCAAAAGGACAGTGGCGACTTTATAGAGTCGTGGTGTTTGCTCTGTATGTTCTTTGGGCAAAACTGGAGCTTACGTGCTGGTTTTGTAGAACGACACTGCTTCCATGCTGGGCTCCTTGGCTTGGTGCGTGCCAGGCCTCAGCAGCCCAGAGGCTCCTGCACACGAGCGGTACCGTTTGACACTTTAACTCCAAGGTCTGTGTTGTTTGAGACTTGTGTGTTTTGGTTTGCATTTTTGGCTTTTTGCCTAATTTTTTTTTTTTGTTGTTGTTGTAGGGGGGTTGAGCCGACAGCAATGCTGTGCTCTGCAAACTAATCTGTTGTTGCGTGCCTTACTGCATTGTCCGGGCGCATGTGACTTGTATGTGTGACTGCAGTCCGTCCCGCAGGGATGGCGAGTCACCAGGAGCGGCTCCTCACCTATTTTCCTCCTCCCTCCTCTGAAACCACCCACAAAACCTCCGACAAAGTCTTGTTCATCACCTTTTCGCTTCTGGAGGTCCAGTGAGGATGTGTAGGGTGATAGGAATGGGTGGGTTTGAGAGCAGCCTTCGGGGCAGGGCAAAGCCTGTATTGCAGCCTCTGCTGGGGGAGGGGGCTATATTTGGAGCACACGTGAGACTTGCTGGCCCAGCGTGTGGAGCCTTGGAGAAGCCAGAGGCTGTGGGTCAGGCTCAAATACTTTTGGAGCCAAGTGAAAGATGATGTTCTCTGCACAGTCCTTGGCTATTCAGTGTCAGCATTCCTTGTCCTCACAGGCACCAAATTTATCCAGAAAACATGAAACATAGACTGGTGGTTGAAGATTATCTACCCCGAGATACTTCAGATAGCCACTAAAGAGTATTTTGTTAGGTTGCCTTGTACCGGGGTTTTTATTACGCACATGAATAGAATCCACCAGCAGAAGTGTGTCTTCTGGTTGTTAAGATTTGTTCCTGATAAATTGGTTCTTTGCACTTGAAACTTTTTTTCTTCCCTCTGGCCTTGATCCAGCTGGCAGGTTTGCTCCATCTAAACTTGAGCCAGTGTAGAAATGCAGGTAATGGGATGTTAAAATCAAAGGCTGTGCTTTCTTTCCACGTTAGCAGCAAAGGGGAATTATAGCAAAAGAAAAATGAAGACAAAACCCTGAAACTTGCTGAAAGCAGGGTACCTCTGAGAGAGAGGTCTCCTCTCTCTCCATTTCTACCCATCCTATGAGGGTTAAACTAACCAAAGCATTTGGAAGTGTACATGTAGACCACTTAGTCAAACTAGAGGTTAGTTCTTCTTCTGTGCTCTCGCCAGTGTGATTTCAGTGGCCTTGCCCTGTCACCTGCTGCTTAAACATCCTTCTCCAGCTTATTTTCCATTAGGATTTGAATGATAAGAGCTAACCAAAAGCCATCATGTACATCCGGGTGAACACAGAAGAGAATATAAAAGTGGCGCAGACATGTTGAGGTGGGAGCAAGGAGCTTTGCCTGGTGTGGTAAGGATGTTAAGCTGTGCCTTGGTGCTGCAGAGGCAGACTAGTTAAATTTGCCCATAGCTATTTCAGAATGCTACTTCTACAGCATGGTAATGAAGTTTCAACACATATGTGCCTGTGATGTATGACAAATCATGAGAACTCCTAAGTACTGGCATCTAGAGCTTTTCTGAATATGTTGCTTTTTGAGTAAGTGCAGTAAGTAGGAAGGGATGATCTCATGGCTCTGAGCTGTATGTTCTTCAGGCTTCCAGCCTTCAGCTCTGCTTATGCTTCTCTGTTGTTTTCAGCAGCATGTTCTGCAGTTTGAGTCTTTGATTTTCCTGAGTAGAGGGTGGCAAACGGTGATGGTAAACTGGGCAGTGGTTCCATGATTTGCACATAGGAGAAGCTAAGTGGAGGCCCATCAAACTTATTTCAGTTGACCATGAGGCATCGGAACCCGCAGCCTTCAGTGAGGAAAGGTGAGTTGCACAGGTTCACCAATTAATTTTATCAGCCTTGTTCATTATCAGGTGTTGCTTTGTGGGCTCCAGTAGAGCCCCAGACAACAAAGACCTCAGGTGTTACCAAGTCTGATCATGTTTTCCATGGTATTCTTGAAGCTTTTGAAACTCTGTATCAGATACGCATTTCAGATGTTTTCGGGGCAATCAGAGCTCCTGCAGACCTGCATTTCTTGTTGCCCGAGCACATCCATCGGAAATTGGGGCTTTTCTTTCACCAAACAGGAGCAAAGGTGGATATATTCCAAGCATGGGGGAGGAGATGCTTTCTGGCCTACAATGGAGATGAAAGGAGGAGACCAGCAGTAGATCACACTGAAGGGAATTCCCACTCTGCTGGCACATGAGCAAAGCAGTTGTACCAACTGGGTGGTGGGAGGCAGTGCAAGTGAGAGTTCAGAGTGCGGTTGGGCACCTCTTTTTATTAGAGGATTCTTTTTGATGGCAAATATTTCTAGAGGTTCCTAAGGTGAAGGCCAAAATGGATTAGAAATGATGCCATCCCGGTGAACAGCAGTGGGGTGACGGTAGCATGATGATTCTTTGTCCTGAAGGTCTGTGCCCTAGGTTTGGGTCAAGAAGTTGCCACTCCATGGCACAGAGGAGACCGGGTGAATGCAAGAGTTAAGTGGAGATAATAAGGAGATTATCCTGAGTRATTTGCAGAGGTCTGGTGAATGAGATGCACATTGCTGAAACCTAGTGCTTTGTCATGGCAAAGATATAAAGAGGTCACTGTGTTTTCTGCTGCTTTGAAATGGAATTTACACTTGACCCAGAATCATGCTCCAGAATCTCAGGTTTGTAATAGGGGAGAAAAAAAAAAAATATCCAATACTTTCCCTGGTTTTACAGTATTGCCTGTAACCCTGTAGTATCATAAGATACAAGTTAGCAGAGAGGATGAGGTAACTCAAAAAACACGGACTCTGACTTGGAGCCCCACAGGCAGCAGCCGTGCAGGCTGGCTCCTTCCCCGAGGACCCCACACCATGGCTGATTGTTTGGTCGCGTGAGGCCTCTGTGCTCTGGTGGGACATAAGGGCTTGGCAGTGTCTTGACCTCAAGCTTTTTGCGACGGAGGAGCGAACAGGGCTGGGTTGCGCGCTGCTGCTGGCCTTAGGAGAGAGAGGGGAAGGGAGGGAGGAAGGGAGCCAGAGGTCGGTTGGCAGTGGTGAAATTGGGCAACTGAAGAGTGGCGTGGGTCAGCATAGGCTGCCTGGAGAGCAGTGCGGTAGCAGAAGCCCATGATGAAAAACCACTAGGTGTTGGGTTTTTGGGGGTTTTCATGGTGGTGTGTTTTTTTTTTTTTTGAGTGTAAGTTATAACTGGGCATATTCACGCAAAGGAGAACACAAGGGGATGCAAGGTGTTACTGCACTGTAATTTGGCTTTTCTGCTGCAAAAGCCTTTGGAGTCTCTTGAGTATCAGGTGTCAAGAAGAGAGACATCAGAGGGGCAACTTGCCTGAGCTGGTTTTATCTCTGCATCATGAGCGCTGGAGCATCAGCACAGTCCTCTTGTCTAACCGAGGGATTGGCAGACGTGCGCTCAGCCCTGTCCGTGGGTTTCCATGGGTGCAATGCTGGGAAAAATCAATCGGTGCATCTTAGATCCTGTCTGYCAAATGGGGTAGCAGTATATTGGTGTGTTTTACGGGGTCGCCGGGAGAACAAATGCTGCCAGCCATGGAATGCTCAGGTGTTAAGGGCCAGATGCTTACTGAAGATAAACGGAAGGGGAAAAAAGCAAGCTGGGAAGGAGTCCAGCGATCTCCAGTTTTTATGATTAAAGAAATGCAGATCCTGGCACGGATACTGCTTCCGGTTCATCCGACACGCCGTGTAACCCACGCGTTCTCCCCTTTGTGGCAGGAGGGAGGTCTGTGCAAAACTGACAGCTGTCTCCCGAGCACCCTCCTGCTGGGAGATGCTCTCTCCCGCCTCGTGAGGTCCAGGCGGGGGACGTCCGGCCGCTGAACCCCAGCCGCTGGGAATGGTAGGTGCGGAGGAGCGAGGGCAGGCCCTGGGCTCCTGCCGGGCCGGGAGCAGCGCTGCGCGGGGCGACCTTCGCTTTTGTTTCCAGCTCGCCTTTGGGCCTCCGCCGAGGCCCTCGGTTGCCGGGGGCGGCGGGGGGTCCCGGCGGCCAGGCGAGGGAGAGCCCCGCCGGGGCTGCGGGCGCGGCAGCGGCCTCGGCGCTGCCGCGGGG
>JASVER010000071.1:2384885-2415888 GCA_030449065.1 Oceanodroma leucorhoa | reverse complement strand
CATGGCATCTGCAACTCGCCACCGGAGGGAGGGGGCAAAGGGAGGAGGAGAGCGACATCGGGAGCTGGAATCCTTTGGAGTTAAGCATTATATAATGCCCCGCAGTGCCTTGCGGAGCTGGAAGCCTGTGGGGGATATTCCCAAAGGGGGTGGAGGGAAGGACTCTCGGAGGGAACTTTTCTTCAAATCTGGGTTTCACAAGTGCTGTTTTTTTGCGGAGCTTTGCAGGTTTTTAGACTAGATCCATACTGTCTTCTTGCCTTTCCTTAGCCCTCGCTGAATCCCCATTTGTTAGCTGCTACCAAGATCCTGCATGTCCCACTGCAAGGGGCAGCGCTTTCGTGGGTGCCTGGCTCAGAATGAATCTGCTGCAAGCAGTGACACCTACTTTGACCGTTCTGGTCTCTCATCTTGTGTTGATTGTCAGTGGCTGGAAAACAGGTCTCTGTCCACTCTTAAGGTATCTTCCCAGGCTCCCAAGCCCCACCTTCTCCTTCTGCTATTTAGTCCCTTCTATTACCGATTCCTTTTTATCTGGACCAAGGCTTTCTGTTTTGAGATGGAGGAGCTCTGCAGAAATCTCCTGGGGCTTTCTGTACCTATATTTAGTTTAGCGAATGATGCTGAAAAGCTGTGTCTCTGCAGTCAGGGTCTATTTGTGTATTGCTGCGTGCTCAGAGCGTGCCTGGTTAGATGGAGGTGTATGCCCCTAAGCTGCAGATTGGCGTGTGCACATTTCAGAGAGTTGTTCTGCACAGCGTTGTATTACAATGTGCTCTCAGCCACAACTGTTATATACATAGCCTGTGTCTCTGCGGTGCAGAAAAGTGCCTGGGTCACCAGTACACAAGTGCATGTAGTTTGTACGTGACAAGGGCCGAGCACCCTGAAGCACGAGCAGGTTGGTTTGGAGATGTGCGGAGCTGGGGAGGATGGGGTTCTGCTGGAGCACTGGCTGAAACATGAGAATATAAACTCCTTTAAAGGTTTGGGATATTCTAATAGACTTCAGGGAAATGTGTCTTCCACAGAAATTATTAATTTACTGATGTGGGAAAGGAAGCATCAAAACCGTGCATTATTACTATTGGTTGACCTTGAGTTATGACTGTCTTAAGAGTATGTACTATCTAGGACAGGTTTTCAGGATTTGCGCTGCATATTTACATGCTGATGCGGAAGAAGATGCATATTAAAATAACCAGTAGGGGAGGAGAGCTTGGACTGTGTCTCAGTTGGGGTCTCCGAATGAACGACAGATAGCTCTTTTATGCAGAGTTAAGGAAGACAGTGAAGGTGAGTTCAGCTGTAGCGTAGTGCTGCTTCTTGCTGGGGGAGCATTTGGGTTGCTAGGCTGGTCCTTAGCAGTACTTCACTGTGGGGCTGAAGGAGTGTGGCACATCCTGGACAATATCCCCAGCCACGTTATTCTCATTCTGCAGTGCTGTTTGAAGCAGTGGAGTGGCCTTACTCACAACCTGTGTGCATATTTCTTTTATGAAAAGTAAATGTTGTTGGTATGTTAAGCTGGTAATTGCCACTGAATGAATTCAGCATTGCTACAGTCTCTTGTTCCATTTTGTTCAGTCTTCAGACAACATTGCCTGCCTGGTCTGCGTTCTGTTGTGCTTTAGGGAGCAAGCTCGCCCATCTTCCTTGGAAATCTGAGAGATCAGCTTCTGTATAGGCATGAGGGGCTGGTAAAACAAAATAAACGGGAGTGTGTGGGGTGGGAAGACTAGAAACAGTGATGGGAAGAAGTGGGAGATGCTGGAAGGTAGAAATATGCTTGAAAAAGAGGAAACCAAAATTGCTAATGAGAGCGAGAGCTCAGATTCATTAACAGAAAGTACTCTGGTCTTATCCCCCTTAATCCTAAATCAGTGAAAATGAGTGTTAAACGAGGCCCAGTACATCATGTGCTAATTGTAGATAAAAGAGAGAGTCTTGGGTGGATGGGAATTATATGCTAAAAGGCTTTTTCTCAGTGCGGTGCATGGTGAGGTTGCTGGCTTGTGTGGAGCACAAAGCCCTCCCTTTCTTGGACAGCCCAGTGCCTTGCTGGCGTTTTCCTCCGAATCTGTTTCCCATCAGGGCTGGGAGAGGGGGAAGGTGTCGAGCATCTCGGAGAGTGGAAAAGGAGCTGCTGCCTCCTTAAGGAGTCCCGCCAGCCCATGTGGCAGCCAGCAGCGCCGGAGCGAGCATGTGTGTGTGCGTGTATGTATGTATGTATGCCTTTGTAATGAATCACCCCGCCATTGTCTGCTCCCCTCCCCGCTGCCGGCGATGGAGCCTTTCACCTGGGTTGCTGCCTGCTGGCGGGCCTTCTTCCAAGATGGGAAGAGGAGGAGGAGGAAGGGTTGCTGGCGATAATTAAAGCCAGACTGGGGAGAGCTGCTATTTTCTGACTGCAGCACCCCGTTTTCCCTCTTTCTGTCTTGAGTTCCTGTCTTTTGATGTGGGTGTAGGCACGAACATCTGAAGGGTCCCCTTTTGTGTGTCTGTAGGATCACCAGTCTCCATTTTGTGGCACCATTTGAAGCGTCTTTGCTGCCCTGCCTGCCAGCATGCCCCCTCTTGTCCCCCCCAGCACCCTTCGGAGGCTCCAGCCAGTGCCGTTTATCTTGGCACGTGTTTGACTTGCTATGCTCTGCCCATTGCTCAGGGAGGTGATGACGTTTGTGGCTTTGAGACTAATTTATGTCCTTGTTAAAATGAACCAGCAAGCAGCCTCATTTTTTCCAGAGGTTTTCTTCCCTTTCCCTTCCCCCTTCCATAACCCTTTCTCTCCCAGACCCTATGCATAGCTGTGAGACAACCTTGTGCAGCCAAAAGTTGCTTGCTCAGTCAGTGATTTTTTTTTTTTAATTTAAAAAAAAACAAATGCAGAGCTCCTTAAATGGAGATCTTATTTAAATCAGAGCAGCGGCTGACTCATTAAAGGCCTCTCTGTCTCCTTTTCGTTCCTCTGCCTCATTCCCTTTCCCTATCTTTCTGTACCTCCCGTTACACTAACGATGTGATAAAACGGATCTTTGTCTGCGCTCCATGTTGGAATCATGCAGGGGGTGCGTATTTGGAGCGAGGGGAAGACAGGAGACGGGAAGCCCTGTCATGACAGCCACCTTGTGCTAGCTAAAAATGTACAATGCATCCCATTATAGGAGACCGTCCTCCTTTGTTTGAACCGTCTGCAAGGGAGACCGAGTCCCAGAACAGCCTCCCCCTTCCCGTCCCCTTACGTCCGCTTTAGGATCTGTTCTCCTCCAGGCAAGCTGGATGCTGCAAGGTTCCCCTGCACCCCTAAAAGAAATAATTAAAAAAAAAAAAAAAAAAGAGCTTTTTCTTTGTGTAGTGGAAGGCTCCCTTTTTTTCTCTCTGACTTATCTCAGGAGCTACCACTATTCCCCTGGCCCCTTTCCTTGCTTTGAGGATTGCGTCTCCCTTTCCGTTCAGGCCAGGTGTCCTTGCTGTTTGCTCCTCAGTTTGGTGTTCCCCTTGCAAACTTGCATGAGCTATGTGACAGGGTTCACTCTCTTCTCTGTCTGCGGCCTTGTGCTCTTCCCCTTTCTTTGCTGTTCGAAAAGCAGTGCTTGTTTACGGGGTACCTGACTGTGCCTATGCATATCCCCTAGTTTTTGCTTCCCTCCTACTGTTTGTCATAGGACTTTGTTTTAGCACTGCAGACACTATGTCAGCAGCAGAGGTCTGTGTGAGAGGAATCCTGGCCAGTCACTTTTCCAGGAGAATCTCCCTGGGAAATCAAAAGATGGATCCGCAGCTCACTTTCCCTGATGTAAAGACATGGTTGCTTGAGGTGGGCCCATGGGTTGTGTCTGTAACTCTTGTGATACTTAGAGATTTAACTGCTGGTTGAGAAGGGCTTATTCCTAAGGGCTTAAAAATCAGTGAGGCCTGTCAGAACCCTGTGAGTGGCTTTTAAAGTCCTTCTCTCTTTACCACCTTTCCTGAGCACTTTCAGATGCGTTGGAGTAGAAGCAAACCACTGTAGGTGCTTGCAGAGCAGACTTGGGGTGGCAGAAGCTGCATTGAGCATTGCCTAGGCAGGATGGCAGCATAAAAGGGAACTTGATACAGCAGTGCCATTTCCTTAAGTCCCTGTCCTAGAAATAACCTCGCTGCTCCCTAATGCATTTCTTCTGCAGGTGACTAGGTAACTAATCCCTGGGTACCTGGGAATTGAGAAGTGAGGATGCCTAAGTTTGCCACAGTACATGCTGTGATATTCGGATGACAAGGCTGTGGAAATTTAACATACTGTTTTATTGTTATTTTAAGAACTATTAATTTGTGAAGTATCTGGATTAGCGAAAACGTTGTAGTGAGCTAGCAAAAACTACTAAAAGTTGAAGGTTGGGAAGGAGGGAAGCCCTTAAAACCAGCAACATCTTTCCCTGCAGGTTATTAATTCATGATGGCTCCATTGCACTTAATTAGCATTGACCAGCCTTCTACTATAAAATTCTAACACCAGTGCAAAAGGGGCCTGCAGTGGGGGGGGGGCTGATGTTTTTTAGACCTGGATTCTAGTCTTATTAACTGCTTCAGGTAAAATGCTCGATGTTCCTGTTTTAGATACATTTTCAGCAGATGATGTGTGCAGTTAGCTGCCGCTTTGCAATGAGTTCCTTAACCTATTTGTCTCCCAGCTGCAAAGTCACAGAATTCACTAATGGGCATCCCTTGGAGGTCTAAGTACCGGGGAGGAGGTGGTTAATTTGCCTCAGTCTGCTCTCAAATATTATTTAAAAGGATGTAGTCAGGTATTCTTCCTATCTGACATGTTCCGTTCCCTGGAATCAGAGTAGGGAAATGTTAACTTTCCTACCAAAAGTATTTTGGTTTGCTCCTCTAAAGTTATTTATGATCCTGTGCTGTGCAGGATGGTTTTTTGCTGGGCTGCTGGAGATTGTGCTATGACCAGTGAGGGCTGGAGATGTATAGGCTGGTCTTGTAGGGTTTGCAGAAGCTACAGCAATTAATGCTCAACTGAAAGCTTTTTGAAAAAATAGAGTGCGCTTTGCCTATATAAAAGAAAAAAGGACAAATGCTGGGCCTGTTCAACAGTGTGCTTTGTTTAAAATATCTGGGTTTTTTTTTCATTTTTGCTTTGCAAAACTGTTCATTGAGCAATATTATTCACAAACTGAATTGAGAGTTATCAAGATGGTAATGGGAAGGCACTTCAGTTCTGGGGCATTTCCATATTTTAAGTTGGGGAAGAAACCTTCATTTGTTCTCTTTATTTCTGTGTCTATTTATGATAGTCTTTAATCACATGATTGCATGCTATTTTTTTCCACAAGAAAGGAAAGAAAAACCAGACAACCCTCCACCCGTCCCCATCAGCTGCAGTATATGTGTCACCACGATGACCTCTGCAAGTATCAGTAGCAGGGTTGGCTGTCCCAGATGCATCCCACAGACCTCTGCCACTTACACTGAATGTGTAATTAGCTGTCATTTTCTGTGCAGGCCAGCTTGATCTGTGTTTGCCAGTTGGTTTTGTATATTTGCTGACAGCAGAGGAAAGGTGACTTTTTGCAATATTAGGCTCTGGTTTAGTCTTTGGGAGTGTACACTAGTAGGCACATTTTCCCCTCTCTTCCATCCCTGCATGACATCTCCTGTCTCACCTCTGCCATCCGTCATGGATGGATGGATGGATGGATGGGTCTTCTTCCTCTCACTCTCTCCTCGTGGTCCCTGGTCAGTAGCTTGTCCCATGAGAGTCCACGTCCATGCTGTCCCTGTCTCCATTCCTCTCCAGTTACGTGTCATCCTGTTTTCAGCACACTATTTCTTTGCCTTGATCGTTTCAGTTCTTTCTCAGCTGATTTTTAGGCCTGCTTATTCTTTCTCTGCTTCTCCTCCTCCTTGTCCTCGCTAGAGTCTCCTTGTCATATGCTTTTTTAACCTCTCCACCCACTCCTTGCATTCCTCATTCAGTTTGCCTTTTCTGCTCCTATTGCATTCAAACTTGTCTGATCTATCCCTTTTCCTCCCATCACTAAGTCTGTCCTTTTGGTGCTCAGGCTTCTTGTCCCCATTTACTTTCCTTCCGCTACACTTCCAGATATGTTTCTTGGGTTTTTTGGATTTGAGGTGCTACTCCATGTTACTTGATCCCTACAAAGGGGATGGTGCAAAGTACAGGAGATGGGTCATCTCCCTGCTGTTGTTGATCTCCAGGCCTGGATCTGACATGGCTGGTATCTCCTGTGAAGCTGTGGATGAGCCCCGAACGAGAGAATGAAATCACAGAAAATGGGGTGCGAGTGGCACTGCTAGCCACCCTCAAGAGTGTGTCTATTTCCTGTTTAGAATAAACTATTTCTAAACCATTCCTCATGGCAAGTAACCTGCATTAAAAACACTTGCGATGCCACTACCAGCCTTGACAATCCAAGTACTTTCCTTTCTGAGCATTGCTAAGTCTTTCCTAATAGTTAACATAAAGCTTGTTGCCACCACTTGTTCTTTCCATGATAAATACGAAGAATGGATTGGTTCTTTCCTTTTTGGCACGTTTTGCATACTGGAATTTTTTTTCTTGTTTTTAGCTTTTTTGGACCATCATATATAGTTTTACTAGCAGATTTAGTTGATACAATGTAAGACAAGCACTGTAGTTTTCCATAGTTTTGTTATAATGTTGGTCAGATTTTGGTGGCTTTTTAGTATGGTTGCTAACTATAGATCCCTGAAATGCAAATTTTTCTGTTAAATATGAAGTCCTTGTAGGCTTTTCCAAGTGTGTGGGGTGGTGGTTTTTTTTCCTCCCCTTAATCATAAACAAGATAACATATTTCTTTCTCAGGTTGGATTGATAGGGCTGAAGTAACAAAAAAAATTACCAACCCTGAAATCAAATGCAGATAGCATGAAAAAAAATTCAGTTTGAATGGTTTCTCAGAATTAAACACAACTGAAAACAGGGTCTTACAATGGGAAGTATCAGCCAGCCTGGCTCTATCAGCCCTGCCTGTAATGGAGACTTTCGCCCTGAGTAGCCTCTAAATACCTAACTGGAATTGCACTCCAAGTAGCCTCTAATCTGGGGGAGCGTGGAGACACCAAAAATGTCCGAGTAATTGCAAGGGTAATCTTCTAGCTGCTTCTGAAGACTGCCCTCGGGCTGGGAGCCTTGAGTACGGTTAAAACCCTCTGAACTGTCCTCCCAGTTATCCTGCTTAAAATTCATAGTCTCTGCAGTTGAGGTCCTGTGGAGTTTAGGATTTCTGTGTGCTTTATAAGTCCTGGTCTCACTGAGCTGTCTGACTCGGGGGGCATATTTGACTTTCAGATAATTGCCTTTGATTAACCAAGATTTAGATAATCAGAGTTTGACCTATGCAGTGCATAGACCATCATTCACCTATCGGGTCTCACTGAGGCTCCTCACCTGAAGGCTGTGCTCTCCCTCCAGTCCTAATAGCAAAAACTGCTTTAAATTACTTAAAAAGATGGATTTAAAAATGCCTTGGAGAGGAGTTCGGATTTCTTGGTTAGTACTAGTCCTTTGTCTCACGAACCCTCCATGAAGAGTGAAACCCTTAATTTGATTTGTTGTTCTTTGTAGCTTTTCTTATTTTTGCTATTGCAGCATATGAAAGGAGGTTATAAAAACTGAACGATTATGCAAAATACTTAGCAATATGAGGGAGCAGGAGTAAGAAAGCTTTTGTTTTCCAGCATGTGTCCCTTCATGTTTTGTAAAATGTGGTTGAGATAAATAGGGCAGCAGGGGAAAGGATTTCAGAGTTTCAACAGACAGAGTTTTAGATCTGTGTTCTCTTACAAAGGATCCTTCCAGCCTGAATCGGGACGTAGAGGAGGAGGAGCATGGTAATTTGGTGAAATTAGTGAATTTAGTCAATTCGTTGACTGTTGGCTGGACGACAAGGTATTGTGGTATGTTAACTTAGTGTTCAAATATTTAATGCGCATTAGTTTGCTTTAACTTTTCGCCTTGCTTTTCTTTGTGTGTGTGATGAAGCTGTTTAATGTTGTTACATTTCCTTTATAAAACCATTCTTTGGTCTGCCTCCACCCGGTTCCAGGATGGAGCTCTGTTCTGTCTCGAAGCAGTGGGAAAGGGAGGAAGAGTACTTCTAGGAGCCCCTGTTTTATATAAGTTTGGTTTGGGTTGGGAGGTGTGTGTTGATGTTTTTTTGGTGTCACTTTAGACTGTGTGATGGAGCCAATCTGTGGTAAGGAGTAGTGTGGTGAGAAACAGGACTGAGGAAGGTGGTGACTGGAGGCTGTGGTGAGAACTTGGGACAGTTCCCTGCTCCAGGTGTCCTTAGCAGGGACACGAGTGAGAGACTGTGAATGAGCATACGCTAAGTGTGACTGATGAAGAGGTGTAGTCAAGGAGGAACTGACCCTCTTGGTGGCAGAAAGAATTCACATCATCCAAAGCCAGTTGCAAACTTTCATCCTAAGAGAAGTTTTCCGAGGGACTCTAGATCTTCAAAGCTTCTTTAGGTCAAAATGCTGCAAGGGGTGTGAGAATGAATTAATCTGGTAACATAGACTTCAGAAAGGTGGAAAAAATACTGCGGACGTCTCGATGCTCTGTCAGAAAGCAAGACTTCTAAATGCCTTGTCTTACTCAGTGAGATGAATCTAAATAAATCAGGTTAAATCAGTTTAAAGATCCCTGAGCCCTGTTTACCATCAAGTCTGAAACTGTAGCTTTGAGCCAGCCCAGTGGCAACTTTGGCCGTAGGCAAAATGAAGATCCTCCTGAAACAAGCCCTTCTGTGAGGAGGTAGGAGAGGCGGTGACGTTGCTGTCCCTTTCAGCTCAAATGTAATTTCTCAGGACTTTTTTTGTTGTTGTTAGGGATACTTTTAATGGGTTTTGACAATGAGCTGCAGGAGTTTACTGCAAGTGTGGCACAGAAGTCAGGAGAAAGCTGCACCAGAGGCTGCAGACTTGAGCTTCTCCTTTCAGATCCATGCCTGCCCTGCCTCCTGCCTGCCAGCTCCAAGCCTCCCGGCCTGATGGGTAGCTGGGGTCCTGCCTGGCAGCTCAGCCACGTGGCCAAGAACACATCTCCCAGCCAGACCTCTGCTTCTGCTTAAAGCAGAAGTATCTAGAAAGCCAAAAAGTGGCTTATTTTAGTGGGCGGGTAGGAAACTCTGAGCTATGTTATGTGTTACACAGAGAAGAATAACTAGAGCTGAGTAATAGGAATTCCTTAATGTTTTGGAGGAGCGTAAAGGAAGATAAATTTCGTTCTTCTAGGGGGTTTATAGAGGGCTGTAGTGACTTTCAAAAGTGTAGTAGGCCTCTAGGTTAGCTGTGAGGCTCTCTGCGTTGCCATACAATTATTCTGAGATACTGTCTGGCCTAAATCTAGGAGAAAAGCTGGTGGCAGGAAAGAACCATGTTTGATTGACACGATTTAAATGCAGAGCTGTGATGAGCCTCCTGGCTACTCTGGCAATCCTAGCAGAAGAGTGCTAGCGTGGGGCCAGGCCTGCTGTAGCCAATCCAGCTGTGAAGTGGTTTGGGAATTGCCCTCAGCTGTGTCTGTCCCACCTTTCTGCTGGGAGTTACTGTGCCTGCGTGAGCTGTTCCTCTGCACCTGTGTGAGGTCAGGTGTGTTAGTCCTGCTGTTGCTGAAGTGCATGGAGATGAGCCCATTAATTAGGTGCGATGTTGGTAGTACCCAGCAGAAGCAGAGCACAAAGGTAGAGGCAGTTGCTCAATCCACTCCGTCTGTGAGCAGCGAAGATTGACCACAACTATAAAATGCAGGTGGTCCTTGTACCCTGTGGTGCCGAATTCTGGGATTCTGGAAAGGCTTTGCATCCTGGACATGCAAAGGGGAGCTATAACAGCAGTAGATTCAGTTGTCA
This sequence comes from Oceanodroma leucorhoa, assembly GCA_030449065.1. Taxonomy (NCBI): domain Eukaryota; kingdom Metazoa; phylum Chordata; class Aves; order Procellariiformes; genus Oceanodroma; species Oceanodroma leucorhoa. The sequence goes on along the minus strand of JASVER010000071.1, from coordinate 2,405,995 downwards.
TAATTTTCATCTTAAATGATTTAATGGAAGTGTTTCACATGTGTCAGTCTTCCTGTGAATCTTATAGTACATTTTGAAGGCCTAAGAAAGCAAAGGGACTTTAGGTAACAATAAATAGGTTGGCTGCTGTGGGCTACTACTCATGCTGTCGTTGGCCACTTTTGAACATTAACTCTTCCTAAAAATTTAATAGGACACAAACAGTGCTTAGTTTGCAATGAGCTTTACCAGCCTGGATGCGTGAAGTTGGAAAGGATCACCCAGAGCAGCAAAAGAGGTTACAGAGCACTGATTTGTTCTTGCGTTCGGTGCCTGGCTAGTCCTGTTAAGTTCTCAGTGTTGCCTGCCCTTCACTTCCAGCGGAGCAGGGCAGCTCAGATCCCTTCAAATGAGATGAAGTTAAAACCAAGTGCTAAGGGCTTGTGCTGAAGAACATTTCTCAGGTTTGACAGTGATGAAGTATGTCTGTGGGCTGTGCTGGCCCATTGCGGGGACGACTGCGTGGAGCCCATCCAGCAAGCTGGGTCTCTGGCTTCGCAAGCCGAGTGTTTTGGGTCACAGAGGGACACCTGTTTTGAAGAAGCATGTTTGTAGGACGGAGCAACTGTCTGTCTGCCTGTTCCATGCAGTGGCTTCAGACTGATGAGAAATTATTCTGGTTCCTTATGTCCTCATTGCTTTGGATCGAAACTTTTACATCTTCAAAAGAACAATTCACTTCTGCTTTCTTCTTGTTTTCAGTTAATTGTGCTCCTTCTAAAGCGGTGAGGATGTTATCATCTTGGCTGCTTATACGCTCATGCTGCAGGATCTCCTTCCTCCCTGTCCTCGTCTTAAAGGAGGCGGTTGCATCTTTGAAAATTGGAAGAACTGGCAGTCTCTGCTGAAATCTTGTGGTGGTTTAGGTCAGCTGTCAGTGATAGTAACCTGATCTATGGCAAATCTTTCCCTCCCTCTCCCCAGGGTGCCTGCGCTGCCCTTTGCGTGCCAGTGGGGCTGTTATGATCCAAATTAACTTTTTCATCTGTTTGCATTTATTTTCTGAGTCATGAGAGGTCCTCAGGAGCCACAGGATTAAATGTTGTTTTCCTTCCTAACACTTTTTGTGTTATAGCAAACATTATCTTTTCATTCTTGCCTGGGATCAGATGCCATTTTTTTCCATGTTAGTGTGCTGCTGGGTATGCGGCCCATCATGGGAATAACACAGAGCTGCACAGTCAGCAGAGGAGCACTCATTATTTTGATGTCTGCTGCAAAATGGTGGCTCCTGCTCTAAATTACTTGGTGAGGTAACTGCTCATCTTCCAGGATATTTTGCTTCCTCTGTGTATGAGGTCTGTTAATAGGATAGGAAAGCACAAGGTGTTTTTTGGGCCAGGTTGGGTCTGACTTCTGACTGGATCCTTCAGTTTTAGTGATATGTGAAGGACAGTTGGGGTGGTGGTTAGGAGCAGAGATGTAAAATCCCAGGACTCACTGCTGGCAAAGCAGTGGGATTGTTGTCACTCTCTGAACTACACTGCTGTGATTGCTATTTTATAATTTTAATATAAACAGCATCTTTTTGGTGGTGTGGCTGTTGGCCAGTGTTGAAGGAGGGCTGCTGCTGCTCTTCCAGAAGCCTTTGGTTGGAAGGGACAGAGGGTGGTGGCAGGTGTTTGATCCTACCTATTCAATAGGCAGCTGCTCTTCCCTGAAGTGCTGTCTGGAGAGAGGTTTTGCTGTTTGACAGCTCAGTACTTCGCTTTGGAGCCAATTCATGCCATACAGGAGGGGGATGAGAGAATTTCATAAATAGGAAACCGGCCATCCCAAGCAGGCTATGCAGCACTCGGATGCTGCCTTGATCTCTTCCCTGGACCACGAGGACCACGGATGAAATAGCAGGAGCTCTGGCTTGCAGTAGGAAGCTCACTCTTGATGTACTGCAGGGCCCTTTCTGTGCATAGGAAAGACCTGTCTGTTCCCCTTCAAAGGTCTAAAAGCAGCTGAAATGAGACTGCAGGGGAATTTAGCAGTTTAATCCAAGATTGTGCATCTGCAGACCTTGCTGAGTTGTCACATACCCTTGCACGCACTCTGCCATGCCCAAGCTGTTACAGGGCTGAACCATTTGATCCAGGATCCAGGTACGAGGAGTGTCTTCTCCTTGCACAGTCCGAGAGGCATCTTTGAAAGCATGTGACACATTGAGATTGCGATTTAGATACCATCATCTTTTAAAACATGGGCACCAGGAAAGGCAGAGATGCATCTCTTTTTATGTACTATTAATTACAGCCTTTACTTGGAAAGGAGATGCCCTGGTGTAGCTCAATTAGCCAGGGCAGGCTAGCTTGTGCCTGTCACTTAGGATAACCCTTTGGCTGCTGGCTGCTCTTTGTGATGGTGTCTTTTTGACTTCCCTTCACTCAGAGTAGGCTTAACTGTTTTCTAAGGCTTCTCCATATGTTGTGTGACCAGCAAGTATCTTGTGTCTTTTGAATCTAGTGAGACGTGCAGTGGAAGCTGGTATGAAAGTCCATTTTTGAGCATGGCCATGGGTTTGATCCTGAACAAGCGTCTTATGTGATTTTGATTTCCTTCAAAATTTTAGTTATCCCATGAAACTGTCTTTAAGAAAAAAAAAATTCTTTATAGGTGAGAGCATAACTAAGGTCCTAGTTAAAAACCCAAGCTTTTAGCACTATGAAAGTCAAAATAGCCCTCAGTACATGAACGACATGCGGATGACAGCTGAGTAAATGAATGCATTTTCTGTTATGTCCTAAACCTGTTTTCTAGCAGATTTTATTCGTGCCGGTGATGGCCAAGTTGTATACATCTGTTAGCATCCCACAGAGAGCTCAGTGGAGCTGCTAGCAACCAAGAAATGCCCAAGTAAATGCACCACTGAAATTAAAGGAGGGAGTTGTGGGGAAAAGAGACAGACTTTCACGGTTTCTCGTCGAGCTTTTGGGTTTGGTGGTCTTGGTTTTCTGTTCTTCCAAGGTGTGATATTAAAAGGTTTAAGACCCTCTGGGGTCTTAAAGCAACTTATTTTCTCCCTGAGTGTGAGCACTACACCCCAAAGCCAGTGGCCCCAGAAGAGGTGAAAGCAAAGCATGCAGTAGCTGTCTTCTGCACCTCTCTGGAAAGCAGAGCACCTTTTTACTTTTTCACGGTGGTTTTACTTGTTTGGAAAGTAACCTGAGCTGTGCTCATGAATATTTGAGGCTCTCAGGTGCCTCTTGAGGGCTGAAGGGAAGGAGGGCCGAGGGAGGGCAGGTGGTGCGGGAGCTGGAGGTGCAGAACAGGGAGCAGCCCCAGCCCTGCGTGGTTGTCTCGCCTCTCTTATTCTAGTAGACTTCTCATCAGGATGAATGTGCTCTGAAATATTTATTGCCCTGTTTAAATATTCATCGCTGCAAAGGCAGCGCAGCCTGATGGCAGCAGCAGAGCCTCAAGGGACAGGGGCTGCAGCAGTCCCTGGCATTTCCTTTTAGTAATATGATAAAAATATATTTAAAAAAAAATAATCGGGCATTCCCCCACTGCAAGACTGACAGAGCAGTCAGGCGTACGTCTCGGTGTTTCCTCTTCATGCCAGAGACTTGTGTTTGCTCTCAGGCTYGTATGCTGGGGTGCTGCTCTTGGTTGCCAGATGCTAATGCTTTTTTTCCAGGCCAGTATCCTGGAGCGAGTGGCTTTGTTTAGCCTGACACTGTGTGCGTGAAAGGGGACGTACAGAAGGGGAGACCCACTGGCTGAAAGGGTTTAAGTTTTGCGTAGCCTGTTCTCTTGTCTTTCTGTAGGTGTGAGCAGACAAACAGAGCAAGGAGGGGAAAAAAAGGACCTTTAATGCACTTGGCTGTGGAAGGTGGAGGTCTGCTGGGAGTTATGGAGGGGTAAATTTCACGGGAACTCATGCAGTAATGTATTAATGGAGGTGCAGATGCCGATGGGCGTGCTGCTGAAATGAGATGCTCTTATATCAATTTAGCTTCTAAGGTTTATCGATTTGGCTTCAGTAAAATAGAGCAGTTTAAAAGTGGGACTACCAGTAATATGCAATAGTTTAATGTGAATATTTGATATATCACTGTTGTTAAACCCACGCATGTTTTATATGACCAAGGCATTGATGCGGTGGTGACAAGAGAGAGCAGCGTGCTTCCAAAGGTGCTGCTCAGCACGGGGGCTGCAGGAGCTGCATTAACGACACCCAGCCCAGGAGGAGCCATCTGAAAGGTGGTCAGATGTGCTACTGACCTCGAGCTTCACCTTTGAGCTGTGCAGGTGGTCTGTGTGGGAGAGAAGTCTGTGCTGGTTCGTGGTTACAGTAGGAATTTGGTAAACATACGTTAGCTGGAAGGCCTGGGAGAAAGAGGCTTTAAAAGGATTTTTATAACAAAGGGGAAATCTTCCCTGAGATACTCAACAGATTCACTGTGTATAAACCACCTTTATGCTGGCTTACATGGGGATGCTCTAAAAGTTAAGCGTAAGCAAAGCAGGTAGTGGCAACAACATATGCTAAATGTCCGTGTAACCTCTTGTTCTGGGATGAAGTGGCTTTCAGGTGCATTTTCAAGTTGCGCTTAATGTAGCGTAACTATGGGCTGCTGTGAGAAGAATAGTCCCCCTCGTCTCTCTGCCCTGGCCATATGTTCAGCCTCCTCATCGCTTTGGGCATCGTGCTTAGGCATATATAAAGTGAGACAGTTCAGTTTATGACCAAACAGACGACTATTGTTTGGATTAATTTTCTGGCTATGGCCATGGCATGACTAGATCTCACAACAGCCGGGGAGGGAAGCAACCACTGCTTCTGAGGCCAGTTGGTAGTTTATCATATTAGGTAGTACACAAAAATGTACCTATACTTCTCAATAGCTTGTTTCTCTCCATAAGGTGAAGTAATTTTACTTATAAATGTGTCTGCTGCTTAGTTTAATCTGCTTTAATTTATGTGCATCGAGTTCCACTAGCTCTTCTTAGCTTTCCAGAATATTGTCCTATAGATCCGGCTTTAGATCGTCTCTTCTGGCTGTATGTATGTTGTAGGCCATTATGTGTCTCTCAGGTACCTCTGTTTTGAATGACTTAATGTTTTCAGCACGAAGGCATGAAGAAGTAGAAAGGACTGAGTCCTTCTCACCAGCTGACTTAATGACTGTCATTTAGTAATCAGTAAACAAAATAAAATGATGTCTTTTAGCAGAGCTGAATTTATCAGACTCAGCTTCTGGCTATTGGTTTTCTTGATGCCTTTGTTCATTAGATTAAATATTATTAGTGTCTACTTTTTTTTTTCCCCTCACCATTAATATACTTTCACAAAATAATCAGTTGCCACTTAATTTTTTTTTTTTTAAATTATAAGCAAAATAGATTGGGCTTTTCAAGTTTTTCAGTGTACAGCCATGTGGCTTCTTCCAATCTTGTGGTCACTTTTATGGCTCCTTCGGGTTCCCTTTTGAGTTTTTTAATTCCCTTTTTAAAAAATTCGTATGTGGAAGCATGTATCTTATTTTTCATCTGTCTGAGGCTACGTACCAAAGTAGGCGCTTCCCACGCCCTGCTTGTTGGTAATATATCCGAACAACTGTAGTCCCTCTTTGTACCAGGCTACTGCACTGGTGAGGTGCTTCTCTGTGACCCTCTGCTCCCTTCCAAAACCTCTGCTTTCCAGGACACGTAGTGGAGGCTTCCTTGAAAATGGAAAACTTCTCTTGGAACAAATGAGTAGCAGGAGATAGGAGAATGCATTGCTGGAATGGAAAGTAACTGTGGGAAGAAATCTACGTTTTTAAAGCGCCAAATTTCTGTTCTCGAGCGTGTGCCAAGTCAGTCACAGATTTCCTCTGCCCCACACCCCGAGAGCAGCTTGATATAATATTGTTGCTGTGTTACTGAGTCCTGGCACTTGAGTCACAGATGAGTCCTGTTTGCCTCGGCTGGGGCTATGCGCATCTCATCCCCTCTCTTCTGTACTGAATTCTGACCGTACCAACAGTAGGCCAGTGGCAGTGAAAATGTGACAGGGCTGAGACGCTTAGCTGCTTGCATTAAAAAAAAGAGCCCCAAGAGGAGCTCTGGTTTTGTGTTTAAGTATGCTGTATACGTCTCGTCCCCCACCTTTGCTCCATAGTCACGTCCGAACGCACGGCTCCTCGCTATGGTTTCTGCCAGCTCTGCAGTTCTTTCCGAGGCATTCAGCGTTCTCCAATTGATTCCAGATGTGCTCTCCCCTTCCCGGCGCTTTCTCCCTTCCTCCTCCTCCTCCTCCTCCTGCGCTGCCAGCAGAGGCAGGCCTGCTTTTCCCTGTGAGGTGCTGGAATTAGTGCAGGCAGGCGGGAGGACTTTCCTGCTGGCCGTTGAAATCTGGGGAATTGAAGGGGCCTGTGTAAGTGCTGTATAAGTGAAGCTGCCTGACAGGGCTTTGAGGTTTGTCCATCCTCTGGGAGCCAAGTCAGCTCCGAGCAGCACCTCCACACAGCTCAGTACCGCCTTGAGCTCATTCCCCTCACAGCAGGGGAGAGGGGGACAGGGAAGCCTGATGCCAAAAGTGATCTTCAAAATCCTTCCTAGAACAGCGCTGGATATACGGAGAGATCTGGAAGAGTCTATTACAGATAGCTGCGTCACATAGTAAGGGCTTTGAAAAATTCCTGTGGCTAAAGTAGATACAAATCTTTCTAAGGGGCTGAATGAGCTTCGTGAGGATTTAAACATTCAGGAAAGCAGTTTGAATTCTTGAGGTTGCAGAATAACTCTCCACGCTCACTGAGATTTGGTGATGTGCTTGCAGATATGGGGCAATAGTCCGTTTGCAGAGCAGGGACGTGGGATGAAAAATTGCTTATCAGTCCAGCTCAGGTACCTGGCTGGGGTTGGAGAAGCAGATACTGGTTTTTAGAAATACGACGTCACCTGGAGAGCTACCGTCTTCCTTGAAACAAAGCCATCTGAAGTGAGCAATCTGATTGCAGAATTAGCTGAGGTGACAGTAGCTGTGACGCTACCCTGACAGCCTGGTCAAGAGTTACCATGGGACGGGGTGGGATTTTCTTCTCTCTTAGATTTCCATGTTCTGCAGCCCTTCTTTTACTGAGCAGCACCAGGAACCACTGGTTAGTGGTCAGGAGTAAGGCAGAAAACCGACACAGGCAGGTCCTCTGTGCCATCTTAGAGTCATGTACATGAGTGCTCAGGTGCCCTGATGCAACCATGGACCACTCCTGAAAGAGCAGTTACCACACTCCTTCCCCACCACAGGCCTCTGGATCCTGCTGCCTCCCTGCATGAGAATCCGCAATCATGCAACTGTGAGTGTGATCGGTTTGCTAATCCGCTGAAGAGCTAATCGTGGTTAGCTTGGATTAAACATACGTGACACATCTGCAGCACACTGTTTCTTAGCTATGATTCGTTTGAATTCTGGTCCAGAAGAAGAAACTTAACCCTCTTCGTTCAACAGTAAAGTAATTTCACTTGTGTGGGAGATGCTTCTGCCACCCTGGGTGCTGGCTGGATTAACGTATAAATAGGTTCGTAATATTTTGAGACTTGATTTTCATATTGATTTGTTGAAAGCTAGTCGTCTTATGAAAATCTTTTTTCCCAAGAATGTTTGATTATGAACGTGGAGTGGAAAATACTCACTTGAAATATTGCAGAGGTGGGAAGAACACAGCCAGGGTAGGTGCTAAAGGACTGATCTGGAACAAAAAATTGAGCCTGAGCCTTTCTCTTACTTGCTGGCTTTGCTGCTGAGGATGTATCCATCCTGGTGACTTTTTTCTTTGTTCCACAACCCCACCCCCTTCTCCCCAATAATTCTCGGAGGTAGTTTCATTCCTAATATGGAATGGAAACAGATGTTGAGACCTCGATGTCGTCTTTTGAAGCACAATTCTCTCTTTCTAATCAACCCCAGAGAGCGTGAATTGATTGAAAGCGTTTGGTGGGATGCCTTTGTGCCAGTAACATTTAACTATTTTTTTTGGAAGGGGGAATAATGTAGATTTCAGGAGCAGAAAATCAGTGCTTTTTTAAAGTCTGAAAGGTATGTTTCAGGCTGGTAAGTAGACATGGCTCTGGGCCTTATTAATGTTGCGTAACTCTAAAGCTTTGGCTATATCCAACAGGAAGCCTCTTTGCAGGTTGCCCAGGGGCTTCTTCAGTAAGTGTGTACACATTCAGCACTGAGAGCTTGCATTTGTGCATCGGGATAGAGCAAAAGTTGACCATTACTGGAAATAATGTCAGCATGGGGATGAGTGAGTGCTTCCTGTGTATAAGAGTAAGATAAGACTATAATTTTCTTTCATCCTTTCCTACAAAAGAAGGGCTTGAACTTCTCTGTAAAGTTCCTAAATGCATTTAAAAAAAAAAAAAAGAGCCAGCCGTTTTATTTTACAGAACAGTGTTTGTGGCCTGGAATGATGGAGTATATATTGGAAGATAACTTGTTCTTCCCTCGCTTTACATATCTGGGAGAAGGAGGGGCAAGATTAGATAATCTAGTACAAGTTTGCACCAGGAAGTTGAAGAAAACATGCCTTTAAATGGTTAGCTAGGTGCAAGCTTGAGTGCAGGCATCTTTTTTTTTTTTTTTTTTTTCTCCTTCCTGGTGGAAGATTAGCTTATTTAGGCTTAAGTTAAGCCAATGCAAAAAGCATTTTCTAAAATTACTACATCCGATTTAAATTAAAAAAAAAAATGCATGCATATAAACTTTCCTCTGTTTTAGCAAAACTAGCATAAAACTCCACCTAACTTTTGCAAAACTACCTATAGGTAGAGCACTGCTTTTGGGAGAATTCAGGAGAAATTGCTCTTGTGCCCATGTAAGAGAGTCAAAATCCAGCATCCTTTTCTGTTACCCCAATATGTCATAGATCAAATGAAGATCAAGCTCCAGATGTGCAGGTGAAATACAAACCCCCTTAGTACTGTGATCTTCTTCAAGATGATTTTATGATCAGCCCACATCAAGAAAGAGAGCATTGATTTTATCAGTCTGGGTTGCCAGCCAGCCAGACATGCTAGTCTTGCTCTCTGGAGTAACAGAAACGCCTTTGTAGTATGGACTGTGGGTGTCAGGTTAGGCTCAGGTACCCCTCTGAATCCGGGAACAGGTTTGTACAAAGATGAAGAATACAAGATGTTTATCCTTTGTATATCCTTTTCATCTCCAAACTTCCTTTCTGTAGACATTTTACCCACTCTTCCCATTTAGAAACTAATCCGTAATAAAATGGCCATGACAGAGGAAGTGTTGTTACCATGTTTTGGGGTAAAGAGCTTGTATGATGTTCGTGTCACAAGTCACTATTTTAGCATGACTGGGGAGTTGGAAAGCCATTGCTTCATCATCCTATACATCACTTTGGCTTGTGTTTGAGTATCTTCATGACCCTAAAGAGTAAAAGCACAATTTTTAAAATCAAGGCTTAGGTTCCACGTGCCGTGAGAGCTAACCAGTGTAGGTTGGGTTTTATCTCTGGTGTAATGCCCCAGCCCGTGGTTTTCTGGAAGGGATAACGCTCAAGTTCCTGGTGGGTCTTGGAGCATCCCTCACACTGCTTTGTATCCATTCCATTTGCAAAGAAATTGCTCGATGGTATGTTTGTTATCAGTGGGCAAATTGTGGGATTGCCTGGGGAGAGGGTTAATGGGTGCCGGAGACTGCAGCTCCCCCGCAGCCTGAGCTCATCCAAGTGCTGGTGCCCATGGCCCTTCCCTCCCCAGTTTCTCCACCCCCTCTCCTTTCTGGCTCCGGTTCTCCTCCAACTCCTTGCCAAGCCGTTTCAGCACTCTTAACTGGGAACAAAACTAACCTGACAATAAAAAGCAAGTAGTCTTTTTTTTTTCTCTGGGATATGTGCTGAAACAGCTCTCAGAGGATGGACGGAGCGCCGTGGCTGGCAGGGGAGAGAGGACAGGAGTGCACAGCTGGAGGTGGGACGGCAGCAGGTCCAGCCAGAGCCCCTCTGGAGCGCGAGTCCCACCAGGGCTGCTGGGAGAGGAGGCTGTGTCAGAAGGGGCTGGGAAGGGGAGCCTGCTACAGCAACCTTAATTTGTGTTCAGCTGTGAGAAGTGGTGAAAAAAAACCCAGCCCATGTTCTTTATTATTACTGTTGCTCTAGCGGCCTTGTGGTAGGCTCTTCCTCTCTTGTCTGCGTACAGCTGAGGAGCAGTGTTTGGCCTCTTCTGCAGGAGCCATACATCACGTTTGCCTCCCCGGCAGGAGGCTGTGACCTGGGTTGGAGGAGGGACGGCGCGGTCCCCGCATCCCCCTCGTTCACAAGGGTCCCTTTCATGCAGAGAGCTGAGGGCGGGCAGCGGCTCCAGGTTGAACGGTTGTGCCAGGCTCTTCAGATCGGAGCTACAAACATTTTTGCTGTTTACGAAAGGGATTAGGTTAGCGCAGAGTGCAAACAGTCGTAGCCTGGAACACACTGGTCTTCACAAACAGGTTAATTGCCTTCCATTAGCTGCAAGTCAGTTGCTTCCAGGTTTCATAAAATGAGTTCAGCAAAGGCATACCTATTGGAAACCCCATGCTGCTAATAGGCATATACTTGCATCTATCCCAATGATTTGGGGGTTACCAGAGTTGAAAGGCATATTTAACAGATTATTTGATGTTTACATGCTGTAGCATTTCTCTGCACCTTTCTGTAATGCGTATGACTCACAGTAAGGTTATGGACAGCACAGACCGTTTACCTCATGGCAGTTTGCATAGGAAATGTCTATACAGAAATTGTACCAGTTTAGCTTTACTAGGATTATAATTTTTATTTGGTTGGTTATGCTTTAATATCTACGCATATTATGGCGTACCAATACAGAAGGGATCTGGAGCTGCATTGCTATAAGGCTCCTTTCGTATCCCTATAATTATACCTGTTTCTCTAATGAGCAAAACAAAACCAGCCCTTCACAAAATAGACTGATCTTTGACAGTTTTATGGAAGTAGGAGGCCTTTGTGTGCATTTCTGGTGTTCGCTCTTGGTGCTCCAGTGCCGTGATCTTGGATCACCACCTGCTGTCTGCTGAAAGAATTCATCCTGTGTCGCATTTGCTGAACCACTTTGCTCCTCGTTGAGATGTCGTCCCCAGCTCCCACCCTTCTGCAGGGCGCCTCTGTGTGTGGTTACTTACCGTTCCTCCGCTTAGCTTGGAGCTACAAAGTTTGTTAATGAAGTTAAAGCTGCGAAAACTCTTAGAAATGTGTCCGCATTAGGGATTTTTCACTGGTTTAGATAATTTGTTTTTTAAACAAAATGTGGGATGGGTTTGTACTGAGCAGTGTAGGCACACCCCTAACCTAAGGGAGGAAGTTGGCCCCTGCAAAGGACATGGCTGGACCTTTGTAGGGCTGAGAATAGGGGCCTGAAAGGGGAGGCCGGACAGGTACCCCGTATCCCTCTTGTGCCCTTAGGGTTTGGGTGCTGATAAATCAGATGTCAACATTTTGCAAGAGGGGAGCTGCTTTGAATTCCTACCTGATGTGGATGAGTGATTTCTGTGGGAGCAGAGCAACAGAATGAATAGAAAACATAGGAATTGCTGGTTTTCTTTGAACTATAGGTTACTGTATATTGTACTGAAGTTTCTTCCTTTTTTTTAAGGAGCGTGTGTTAGTGTACACTGAGTTCCAGTTGCACTGAACAGGCTTTCCCAGTTTGGTGAGAATGGAATGACAGCTAGCGTGGGTCGGTGCATGGCAGCACAAACTCATGGAGGGAATTGGTTACCCTGGAGTTGCCGAAACTATTCCTGCAGCCAAACGTCCCTCAAGCTCCCCTCCTGGAGACTGCCAGCCACCCTGCACTGTGGCTGAGAGAAGTGTCTGTGTGCTCCTGAACATGAGTTAGTTAAGATTTATTTCATGCCATCACACAGGTTGAAGACGACAGTAGTTTTTGCGGGGAGCTGCAACGGGCTTTCCTAGTCCTGTGATGGCATCCTTGCATGTGTTTGGGGATGGTGACTACTCATGGACATAGCCATCTCGGTCTGTTGTTGCATTTGAGTCAATGTTTAAGAGAATTTCATGAGCTAGAACAGGCAGGACTGGCAATGCAGTGAGGTATGTTGTCAAGATTGGATAGGCAAAATACTTTCAGCTGAGTCTCTCCTCCTATGTACATACCTTCACCAGGAAGTTTGGGGGTTTCTCCATGTTCTTTGTACCTCCTGAGAAGTGGGAAAAGCAGCGCCTCTGACTGCAGGATTTTCCCGGTGGGTTGGAAGTAGGGAAAGGAGTTCAGGTTCTATATTTGAAGAAATTTTATTTTTTCTTTGCCATGTTAGTTCTTGAAAATATGAAGTTGTGTAAATGCTGAAATTTGGTGGAATAACAGAAGAGGTAGAATCTCCTCTGGGTTTGGAGGATATCAGTATGTCATGAAACCTGCAGAGATCTCATCAGGAGTCCTTTTCTGTAGACACCACTGGAAACAGAAGAAAAGTAATTCTAAAGCATCAAAGGAAATTAAAATTACAAAAAAAAATTCAGACGGGAAACGTGTACATAATCATATCAAGCAAAAAAATAATTTGAGATACAGATACTCCGTGGGATGATGAAACCTGGACAAGCATAATGGTGATAGATCTACAGATAACCTGAGACATTAAATTAAGGTTACATTTGTAATAAAAGATAGGATTTTTGCATGTTAGTATGATCAGGGAGGAAAAAAAAAAAGGGAGGTGACAATGGTATTAAAAACATTTCATTCCGCACCAGAAATCCCTTATTTGAAAATCTTAGGAAGGTCAGAGAGAAGTAATAAATAAAGTTACCAGGATATTTTGGCTTGTGAGGTGTGATTAAGCTCAAAATAAATTTGGTATTATCAAAACACCACAAGCAACAGGAGAGAGAACATTTTTTGTCCTTCAAACGTTTGTAGATAATTGAAGAAGAGAGAGAAAATATTTAAAAGGTTGAAATGTGTTTAAACTGGAAGGAACAGTATTAACTGAGGGGTAAAAACATTGAAAATAAGATTATATAAGGTTTATGGGCTGGCATTTTAAGTAGTCTAAGAGTGAGATCAAACAAAATGCTGGAGTATGTCCTTTGGGGAGCAGCCCTGCACCTTTGAGAGGATGGCAGAATAGGTTTTGTTTGTGGCTAATTAGCATTCTCTTCCTCCTATCCCGGGTACTACCGGCTTGTAAATCTAGGTTGTTCTAAGAAAACTGGAAATAGTTTCTGCTACTGCATCTTTCCTGGGGTTACCCACCAATTTTTGAAATGTAAAAAAAAAAATAAATCAATTTCATATTTAGCTCCTATTTTAAACACAAGAAAAGGACATACAACATGGGCTGTATTGGAAGCACACAGACAATTGGATATAATGAAATATTGTAAGCAAAAGAGCTTGGAAAGGAGGCAGTATCCAGACAGAGTGGAGCTGTCATGACAGGGGATAAATACTCCGAGTAGGTGAGCGATGAGGTTGCTGATACCTGGCTTGCAGAGGGGTAGCCATTGTTCAGCCTCTCCTCCCTCCCGTTTGTAAAACTCGCCCTGCAGATCTTGATGATGGTTTAGGTCAAGTCAGAAGCTCCCTGCTTTGAAGCTGAGAATGGCAAGGAGTGAGCAGAAGTGGAGGGCTGGTGGAGCTGTCCTCCTTTTGGGGTGGGGGGGAACCCCTGTCCTGCTTTCAGAAAATGTGCTCGGTGTGTGAAAAACCTCCGCAGAGCTGCTAGCACGCAACATGGGGCTGCAACGGCTCAGGGGAGTGCGTGCAAGGAACCGAGCACTGGCCGTGGCTGGCATGCGTGCCTGAATTTTTCTTTCTCAGATAAGGATGCGGAGTTTTGTGTTTCTGCAGGCAGCAAGGCTTTGCAGTGGCTGGACTTTGGTTAACCGTCCGTTGTTCGACGCGGGCCAAGGCTGCAGCTCAGCTCTGCTAAGTGGTATTGAATGCCCTTCCCTCTCCTTCTCCCCAGCTGCGGGAGCACGTGGCCACGTGGCCCCCAGGGGAGGCAGACCAGATAGACTAATGTCAGAGTAAATTTGGGATTCAGCCAGTGTCTGAATGACCCGATGCTGGCTGGAGGTGCGCTGCATTTATCATTGTTTCTTTCGCCCAGAAGGGAAAACTGCAGGTAGGCTGATAAAGGGACTGAAAGGTTTGTCCGGCTTCACTGGAGGTCCATCAGCCCTTGCATGCTCTCTGCTGAAAGGCTGCTTGGTAATTCCCACTCTGCCTTTCCTATCCACAGGATAAGGTCTGCTTCTCTTTTACTCCATGGATTTAAGCATGCTTGTGTCAGAATAGGCTCGAGCACCTCCGGGCTTTGTCAGGGAGGACCCAGGGCTGGAACAGCAGCCAAAATTTAAAGTCAGGATTAGTCTGTTGACACACACATAAATCAAACAGCCCTCCTATCATAAATCTTTTCCGTGGATTTTTTTTCTGCTGCGGCGGTGGAAGCAGTAGGAGCGGTGCAGCAGCCTGGGTTCCCAGGGTTGGGTTTCAATGTCAAGGCTGTTCTCCTTCGCCCCAGGTGGCTGAATGCAGCTCCCTGCTCCCCCCTTGGTAAGATCCCTGCAGCGGCTGCAGGATGTTTTTTTTTGCTTTTGTGTTTGCTTCAGGTGGTTTTCAGGCATGGTGGGGTAGCTTTTCTACTGCCTTTTGGGAATATCTTTTGCATGGTCAGCTGTCTGTTTCTGAGTCATCTGATTGGTGTCAACTACATCTAAGGCAGTGCTGAAAGCTGCTAAAAGGTCCGCTGTCCTAGCGTAGAGGTCTCTGTGGGATACCCTAAACTGAGAGAGGAGTGGGTAATTAATGCCTTGTGTGATCGTAGTGATGCTCAGGACTGGGGGGAGAGTGAGCATGCTGCAGGCTTGTATTTTCAATTCAGGTCCCACAGCTCTTCAGTGTCTTCTGCACAGTCAGCACAAAGCAAACGGGATATTCCAGCGACTGGTACCTGAGCACCCATGCTCTGTACTCAGTGCTGCCAGAGCAAAGGAGGGGGCTGCTGCACAGATCAGTTCTTAAATGAGTACTTCTTTTCTCTCACTGTAACAACAGAGAAGAGTGTGCTCTGAACCACACGATATGCTTGCTTGTGAGCAGAGCCATGAGGGTCAGGCTGGAGGAGATGGACCCAGATATGGTACTTCTAGGCATATTAAAGAAGCCTGTTCTTCTGTCTGTGTTTCCTTCTCTGTTCCAATGTTTCAGTGCCTCTTCCCCCTTCCAAAATAATGCCTTGCTGTGCGTAAAGCCTTGTGTGTGATTACAAGGGTATGCAATTTGCAAGCCCCATAATTTGTTCTCCATATGCCACCTGGTAGCGAGAAAGTTGCCTGAAAAAGATTAAGAAAATAATGTCATGGCTCAGAGGAGCAAGGCATGCTCTTTTTGATAGAGAAGATAATAGAAGACTGTGCAGTATTATGGTGGCGGTGGGTGGGATATTCACATGAACACGTGTGTGTATCATTTCTCAGGCTGATGTTTTGATCCATCTTCTGTTTTCTCCTTTTCCCTTTCTTCAGGGTAACCAGGAGCCAGCAGCAACTCCTGATGCAATGGTGCAGCCATTCACCACAATCCCATTTCCGCCACCCCCACAGAACGGGATTCCCACAGAGTATGGGGTGCCGCACACTCAGGACTATGCAGGCCAGACCAGCGAGCACAATCTGACGCTCTACGGAAGCACGCAGCCGCATGGAGAGCAGAGCACGAACACGGCCAGCACACAGAACGGATCTCTTGCAGTAAGTGCAGAAGGGTGCAGAGCCAGGAGAGCAGCACAGTGCTTTGGGAAAAAGCAGCCGTTGATTAGATTGCTGAGAGTTTCTTAAGTATGCAGCAAATCAGTGGTAGACTTGAAAAGGAGAGAATTATAAACAAAGCATAGCTTCTGACCTTCCATTACTAGGTTTCTGTCTTTCCCCTTGTGCATGTTCCCCTCGTAAACAGGTGTCTGCAAAAAGCAGTAGTACTTGGGATCATGGTGTTTTTACCATGGTGGCATTATCCGAAGACAGTCCTTTACAGAAGTGTCAATGACCTTGTGTTAATTGGCGAAGGGTTCAAATGAATGTGATGGAGGCAAATTCTGGAAGATTGACAGTGCAAAGGATGAGGGTGAACACATGCATTGCAGGTGTAATCTCAATGTGTTTTTGTTTTCAGGAAGCTAGCAGAGTAGAAAAGTACTTTTCTTTGACTTTCTGAAGATGGCAGGGAGCTTTGGGGGGCAAAGGTAGGAGAGGACCTCTCAGCTACTGGGCACCCATTTGCCAAACAAACATTTTCACCTTATATTTTTTTGCTTTCTTCTTGCCATGGCCTGGAACTGGCACTGGGCAACATGCTGGCAGATTATCCCAGGAAAAGCTTTATCCACCCCTTAAGCCACTTGTTAAGACTTAACTTCCTAATAAAGAGCCTTATGGTGAGAGCCTTCAGTGCTCAGGGGCGGATTTAATCTGTTAATGCTTTCAGTTTTACTTGTAGTTGGGTGTTTGGCTCATAGAGATTATTTTTCCCCCTGTAAGTACTGAGTGAATTCAGTGCCAACGATTGGAAGAACTGATAGTGCCAGCTCGAGTGTGCATGGTTCCCGGTGTGTGCCTCTGCTCCTTCTGCACTGTGCAGTGGCTGCAGAGTTGACACCACTGGTTATGACTTTGACAAGATATCTTTGAGTTCATCCTGGGAACGCCACAGCATCTTGAAGAAGAAAAAGAGTACAAACCCTGTAAAGTACATAGATAGTGCATAAAAGGAACTTCAGGTGCCTTACTCAGCAAACACAAGTGTAAATGAGAAGAGATCAGGCTGGAAGTAAAACTTAGAGCTGGTGCAGTGCGCAGAAATGCAAGTCGTCATTTTAGTACCAGATTGTCCGATGTCGTTCCAACCCATAAGATCTGGGCTGCCTGTCTCCAGCAAACAGTTATCTCGAGCACTGCCAGTTGGATAGGAAAGTTGGAAATGGGGAATAAAACAGGGCAGTGGCTTTCCCCATGTATTTTTGCTGTTCCCATCCTTGCCCAGAGCTTAAGAGCGTTTCTTTTTAATGGAAATGATGTGAGCCTTGACCTTGGATGTAAGCTCTTGCCAGCCCTCCTGCTCCTCTTCCATATTAGGAGCCATCTCCGTGGTGCTGCAGGGCCGAGCTCTGCGTTTCATCAACTAATGCCGGCTCCGAGGAGCCCACAGCACGCAGGGAGGCTGGCTAGCCTGCGAGGAGGGACTGGGAGCCCATCTGTGTGGGAGGGAGCGTTGCTGGGAGACTGCTGGGAGGTAGTGGTGTTGCCAGGAGGCTGCGGAGGGAGCCTGACTGGCAGGGGTTATCCGAGAAACAGGCTGAATAACATGTAACGCTTGTACTGGCTGTTGGAAACAGGTGGGCACGTCTGGTCTGACCATTTGACGTGGTTAAAGATGTGTGAGCTAAGCGTGCAGAGTTGGGCTCGCAGACTGTAGCTAGCTGGGAAAGGGTAAGGGTGCAGACGAGTGCGTTGCTGCTGCTGCTGCTGCTGCTATGGCTGGGACTGATCAAACCCAGAGGATTCCAGATGGTGGCACATGAAGAAATCCAGGGGGAGGGGGAAGGCGCTTCAGCCAAGGGCCTTTCACATGCCAGACTTTCACATGCACGGGGTCCTGGATCTTCTGAGTCCCTTTATCTTTCTGTCTAGGACTCCTTCTATATGAAGCTATTTTGATTCTGTGGGCTGCCTTGGGATGTAATTGCTTGTAACTTTTCTCCTTCTCAGTACGCTGATTAATGATGTAGGAGCTAGGGGAAGGAAGAAGGCTCAGTAGTTACTCAAGCTAAAGCATACTATTAAAATACAGCAGAATGGGTTGGTTATTTCACCTTGAACATCTACAACTAACGTCAAGCATCTTGTCCATCACATATGCTAGTTATTACTTGTTTGACATACATGTTCAGTCCACGTGGACTAGACTGCTATGCTTTAAGGCATCTTTTCCTTTCACCGTTTTGTTGTCTTGCTCAAAAAACAGTGCTAACTTTAATAGAGCAAAAAGTCGTCGCGGGTGATGTATGATCCTTCCCTCCCATTATTGCGACTGGCAAGCGCAGCTGCTGTCATGTGTGTGAAGGCGATACCCCAGACCAAACAGCTGGTGGATTTTTTAGCTGCTGACTTGAAGCCTGTGCTCCCATGGGATGATTCAGAAATTCCTTCAGCCAGACAGATAAGGTCTCTCCTTGCTTTTAAGAACAAGGCCTGTGCTTGGTCCAGTTGGCAGGACAGAGCGAGATAGCAAAAGGTGTGCTGAGATGGCGGGGCTTTCCTGCTTTTCAGGCTGGTAGCCTTTAGGATAATTGCAAAAGTAACAGAGAATATGGAGTGGCTTAAAGGTCCCTCATGGAAAGGGGAGTTTCATCTGGTTGCTAAGATGTTATGCAGCAATGTAGTGGGGTCTATAACAGCATCCCTAACAGACTGGGTGGGAGCACCTTTTCATAGAAACTGGGCAGATTCTGGCCAGCGAGTCAGATTGAGTGATTTGAGATTAGCAGTGGTGTCTGAGTTAATAGATAGTGGTCTGGAAGCCTGAGGTCAAAACATCAGCAGTGAACTTCAGTAAAATRAACCTTGAGAGTCAAAGTCCATGCCTTCCTACACAGTCTAAAAGGCCTGAGCAAAGGGGAATGACTGTTTGGTGTCATCAGCTAAGGATGAGCTTGGTTCTGGAGACCTGAGTGTAGTGGAAAGCATTCAAAGCTCTCAGAGCAGGGGCGTGGAAAAGAAATTGGCACAATAGGTGGTGTAATACAAACAGCTTAATATTTTGGAATCTTTTCTTATTTTAGGATCAAGCCTCATCTGTGGGGCTTTGTTTCTTGCCTGGCATGTGGGTCTCCCAGTCTTCATCTCCAAGCATCTGTCCTTTCTCATGATACTGTCCCAAAGCACAGCTGAAAGACCTGGATTAAAAATAGGCTGAGGTACCAGACCATATTTGGCCTACTTGGTCTGCCTGTTGCAGCCTATCTCTTAAACTGTTGACGCTCTGCATTTCATTTCTTATGGTGCTCGGTCTCCTGGTTTCTTCCCCCTTCCCCCTTCTTGGTTTACATTAGTGCGCTTATCCCTAATGGAGACACTCAGCATAGATAGCTGCAAGTGGAGATGCTAATTAGGCTGCAGTACCTCTGGCAGCTGAGCTGATCTAAAGATTCACTGCTGTCAGAAAGGAGAGATCTGGCTCCAAGCGCAAACTCCCACTCCTATTTACTGGCTCTGGCATTCCTTACGTGAGCCACTTTAATTCACTGACCTGGCAGAAAGCTGTCCAATTCTTTTGCTGGGTTAATGAATTAGAGCAGCTCTTGGAGGGATCCAGCAAATGCTATTGTTGCAAGGTAGGCGTATGGAGCGCATGGCCAGAAGCCGAGAGCAATTGTCAGCTCTCTGCATCTCCTGGTACTCTACTCGCGGAGGGAAGATTAATCATCCACTGAACTAAAAAAGCTTGCTTGATAGTAAATGCAATGCACTTAATACTGTGAGCTGATTATTCAACTCATTTCTCTTGTTAATGTCAGAGGGAAGAATTCGTATGTCTGTATAAATTATGAAATGCAGCTGGAGGTATAGAGAAGTAGAGGAATAAGTTTATGTAAATTACTTTGCATGAAAATGGCAGGTGCTGTCGCCTTGGTGTTACGTTGTCATGAACCAATATAAAGTATTATTTAATTACAGAGCATCGTGTCTCTTGGCTTCTTGAAACATATTTAACTCATCTGCTATACCATAAAGGAATATTGACTTTCTGATTTCTTAAAGGAGACACATCTGTGGTGGCAGACCCCTACGTATCGTGTTTAGAAGCAAGACAGGGAAGCTGCTCGGTCATCTGGCTGTGCCGCATACGTCTAGCAAGGGTTTGGAACGAAAGGAGCCAACAGCACCAAGGGTTCCTCAACTGACTTTTGTAACACACGGATGATGTTATAATGATGACTTTCCCTTGGGTATTTCTTGCCTAGTCTGAGATTGCAGAATTTTCCTCTGTAATTATTTTTCATCGCTTTAGTAATTAAAGCAATTGCTCATGTGAGGTATTTCAGGTGAAGAATATGTTTAATGAATATCCTCACTTATCTTTTGATACTGCTGAGCAGGTAGACACGAGGAAGAAATAGCTTCTTCAAATAAGTAGCTAGCCGCTGATTATTTGGCCACCTCAGCTTGGAAATTGCTGTCTTGAGGTAGCAAACTGACATTTAACATCAGGAATTTGCTTTGAGTATGAGGCAGATTATTATCTTGAGTATAAGGCAGATTATTGTCAGCACTTGTAGACTTGTGTCTAGTGAGGCAGATTTAAAAATTATTTCGAAAGAGAAATAGGAAATAAATCAGCAAATATCATTATGTTAGAGTATACAGCTGTGGTACTTCTGCATATCTCTCAAAGGTTATAGCAGATCTAGAAGTATACAGGGAACGATAATAGTGATGATGAAAGGGATGCAGCAGGTTCTTTATGAGAAGAAATGAAATCTTCACATATGAAAAGAGCTGACAGGAATGAAGGCATATGACAAGTATATAGAGTATTGAATGGTATGGGAGATGAAATAGGGAACTTTCCCATTTTCACTTACTAGGATGCACACAGGAAATAATCAGGTGCCACATATGGAAAAAAACAGGGTTTTGTTTCCTGTTCTTTCCATATAATGAAGAATTTAACATTGGCACTCTTGTCCATAGGATGCTTTAGAAGTTGAGACATCAACTGTCTCAGTTTGCTGGAGGCTGTGCTGGAGAAAAATGACCGAACATTTGCTCCGTTCTTACGTTCTTCCACAGATGCCACAGATTTGGCTGCTGTCAGAAAGAAGATAGTGGACTGCATGGATCTTAGTCTGTCACTGTGTGGCTGTTCTTCTGC
Source organism: Oceanodroma leucorhoa (assembly GCA_030449065.1). Taxonomy (NCBI): domain Eukaryota; kingdom Metazoa; phylum Chordata; class Aves; order Procellariiformes; genus Oceanodroma; species Oceanodroma leucorhoa. The sequence continues at coordinate 2,385,055 of JASVER010000071.1, read as the reverse complement.
CACTGTCAATGGAGTAGTCCAGGGGTGACCACTAGCTTGGGAAGTCTTGCTGCCTCCTTCACCTTGTCGGGCATCCCTGTTTTGTGAGGAATGGGCTGGAACTGCTCACAAAGGGTTTGACATTGTGACCAGCAGAGCAGGCCTTTCAGGGGGCTTCAGTTCACCACTTC